>JAQIWZ010000366.1:0-20808 GCA_034697245.1 Malaconothrus monodactylus | reverse complement strand
TCAATCACTTCTTCCGTGTCTTCACTCGACGGCAATTGAGGCGGTGTCTCAACAGTTGTCTCAGAGTTGAAAATATCATCTAAAACCCATTCTTCACTTAAGTCCAAATCAGACATCATTTAAATGAATAAACTTTCAATTATTCGGAATATAATTAATGAAAATTTGTATTAAATTGATATAAAATTGATTGCTTTAATATTTTTAGCGATTGATTGATTAAAAGTAGTGTTACAGTAGTTGAAGATTTATATAATATGTTATGCATAGACGAGCTATTGAATAGACTGAAATAGCTATAGTCTGATTGGTTGAATCCAAGTAAAGATTGTGTGTCAAACTAGTGAATAGAAATGGGTCTAAACGTGTTTTACGTTTTGATCACATGCTTTTATGAGCGACTTCTAGCCAACACAACAAATTCCCTCACTTTCACGACAAATTCGTTCATTTTCACGACAAATTCGTTCTTTTTCACGACAAATTCCCTCATTTTCACGACAAATTCGTTCTTTTTCACAACAAATTCCCTCATTTTCACAACAAATTCCCTCATTTTCACGACAAATTCGTTCTTTTTCACGACAAATTCCCTCATTTTCACGATAAATTCCCTCACTTTTTACTCCTCGTTGTGCTGAACGCACGCTCTTTTCGTGGCTTTAATTTGTTTCAAACATCTGATCGACTCTTAAATCCATTTTACTTTTCTCTTAATATTTAGTGAATTAATTGAAATTTTTTAAATCAATTTTTTGAGAAACATTTTTAAAATAAAAATTTAATTCAATTCATAATTTAATAATAGATTCGAATTAATTGATAAAAAAATGGGAATTCTTGAGAGGATTAGTGAAATCGAAAGAGAAATATCGAGAACTCAAAAAAATAAAGGTTTCAATTAAATAATTATTATTATTATTAATTCACTAATTAATTGAATTTGATGACAGCCACTGAATACCATTTGGGAGTTTTAAAGGCAAAGTTAGCCAAATATAGGGCACAACTGTTAGAGCCAACCACTAAGTCTAAGGAAAAGGGCGAAGGATTTGATGTAATTATTTGTCGCACAATTCATTCAAGATAATTATTGATTATTTATTTCTTAATTAAAAGGTTATGAAAAGTGGTGACGCGAGAGTTGCACTCATTGGCTTTCCATCAGTCGGAAAAGTATTAATAATTGATTTCAATATTTGTTAATTTGATTATAAAATTAGAATATTTGATATATTTAGTCAACTCTATTGAATACAGTGACTGACACTCACAGCGAGTCGGCCTCTTACGAGTTCACAACTTTGACGTGTATTCCAGGAGTTATTCAATACAAGGGCGCAAATATTCAATTACTTGATTTGCCTGGAATTATAGAGGGGGCCGCGCAAGGTATCTGTCATTCTCTTTCTTTGTTTCATTCACTCAAACTAATGGTTAAACAATTTTTTTTATAATTAAAGGCAAAGGTCGCGGTCGACAAGTTATAGCAGTTGCGCGAACTTCAGATTTGATAATAATTATGTTGGACGCCACCAAAAGTGAAGTTCAACGAGAACTACTCGAAAGAGAATTAGAATCAGTTGGCATCAGATTAAACAAAAGGCGACCAAATCTTTATTTTAAAGTATTTTTTGATTAATTATTCGCGAATTTGAGTCAAAAATTGAAAATTTGATTTTTAAAGGAAAAGAAAACGGGAGGCATTTCTTTCAACTCTACGTGTCTTTTGACTAAATGCGATGAAAAATTAGTTCAAATGGTTTTACATGAATATAGTTAGTGTTCAAATGAGAATTGATTCAAATATTTTATTAAATTTCAAATAAAATTGTTTTACAGAAATATTTAACGCCGAAATTTTATTCCGAGAAGACTGTTCTGCCGATGATTTGATTGATGTTGTTCTCAGAAATCGTGTATATTTGCCGTGTCTTTACATTTATAACAAAATCGATCAAATCTCAATCGAAGAAGTGGATCGATTGGCGCGACAGCCGCACAGCGTTGTTGTCAGTTGTAATATGAAACTAAATTTAGATTATATGCTCGAAAAAATATGGGATCATTTGGCGCTCATTCAGGTCTACACTAAGAAAAGAGGACGTAAGTTATCATATATTCTCATTTAGTTTCTATTTTTCTTAATTATCTGTTTTGACACTAATCTATAATTATTATAAACCGAACTAATCTTTTGATTTAATTTATTTGGTTCAATAGAACCGCCAGATTTCGAGGACGGCCTTATTTTGCGAAGAGGTTCTAACGTTGAACACGTTTGTCATACAATTCACAGAAGTATTGTAGATGTTTTCAAATACGCACTCGTTTGGGTATGACTTCAATTAAATTCAATTGTTATCAAATTCTTAATTTTTGATAATTTGTTAAAAGGGGACGAGCACTAAATATAGTCCACAACGTGTTGGTCTCACGCACGTATGTTATTATCTTATCTTGAATCTAAATTTATTTTAACTAAATTTCAATTATTTATTCCTTCCGTTAGACTGTCCATCACGAAGATGTGGTTCAAATCATTAAAAAATAGCCCAATTTATATCGAAGCTTTTTTAAATGTTAAAAATTTGTTTAATATCTCTATTTATAAAAGAATAAATTAAATTAAATTTTTAAAAATCAATCCAATTAATAGCGCTTTTGTTCTCTCACTTCATTATAAAAAGCAAATACAGGAAAGTTTGCGAATTTTTTTAATGCTTTTTATGACTACCGAATGATTTAAATTCAATTTGATTAGAATTTTATTTATTTAAGAATTTATTTAATATAATAAAATTGAATACAAATCATATTTCAGTATAAAAATAAAAACTTGTTTAATTAATTGGTCGAGAAGTCATTTTTATTCTTTTTTTCCTTTAAAAATGAATTAGAAGTGAATAGATTATTGAGAATGAGTTGTTTTCAATATATATTCACAGATTTTGGTCAGTAGTAAAGAATCGTTTGAATCAAATAAAATTGATATTAAGTCATTTCAAAATAAAATATCAAATTTTGTGTATATTAAAAAAAAAGTAAAATAAAAATGTGTATAATTAAAGACTAGAATAGCGTTCTGTCCGTGAATGAGCGAGTGGGAGGTCGAGTTATAACCCTATAGAGTTCGGAATCAGGACCCTTCCAAGAAAATTCGAAAAAATATTTTCTCAAAAATCAGAGTTATTTTCGACCTCCCCTTTACAATTTTTTAAGAAATGCAAAAAATATCTCAGATTTATTTGGATTTTCAAGAATTTTATGATTAATTACTGGAGTTCGATCTATTAATAAGACCTATCAATTATTGGGACTATTCTACTACTAAGAAAAAATTGAGTTTTTTTTATAAAAAATTGTCTCAAAAAACCGAAAGGTTTTGACCCCTGAAATTCAATTCTTTGGGATCGGACTCCTCAAGAGATTCGAAGCTAATGCCCAACTATACTTGTGTCATATTTTTTGGAAAAATGAATTCATATTTAGAATGAAAACTTGCAATCGAAATAAGATGACCTGATCATTAGACCATCAGGTCATTAGATTCAAATGAAATAGATTTTTACTTCGATAAGTCTCAGACTACTATTTCTGATGGATAGTTGATAGACATTCATTGATTTTATATTGAGAATAAGACTAATTCAATCGAAATGTTTTTGATTTTTAGAATTTCTTCTCTCCGACTAATTCATAGAGAAGAATGATCTCTAAATTAATCAAATAAACTAAGACATCAAATCGAGGGTCAAACTTGAATACCCTTAACATTAATAATGATGTCTGCTTTGGGATCACTTAACGGAGAAATAGTTGCGGTAGAAGTTGTACTAAAATAATTTTGAGTATTAAAAGGAGTGGGCGGTTGTATGAATTCAGGGGTAACTGAACTCGTATTAGAATTTGATTTATTAACGCTAATAGAATTAGACGCAGAATTAGTTTCTAAATGATCGTGAGGTAAATCAGCAGCAAATTTGAGGGGTTCTTCATCGAACTCAAACTCAAAATCAGCAAAATCTTGAGACGTAGAAGTGTTTCCACTCGAAGGGATGCGATGAATGTCCCAGAAATGGGGCTGAGAACGATTCGACGTATTCGATTTTGATGCAGAAGTTGGCAAAATGCAACTCAAATTAGGCATTGATTGGGCATTATTTAGTTGGAAGTCTTTCACTTTCTTTCCATTAATGACTTGTCTTTGAGCAAAAGCACTGCTCTGATCAGTAATAGGACTCGATTGAGTGTTAGGCGTATGTATTATTAAAGTTGATTTATAATCAGTCGGCGGATCCACTGGAAAACTTATGGCTGAAGTGGAATTCTCCGTATTCTCAGACAATGGTTCAGATGTTATTTCTGTAGTTGTATCAGAAGTGGTGTTTGGTGTCGATGAGCTCAACGATGATTTTGGTGCTGATATTTGTGAGCAAAACACGCTTCGTATGGCTTCGAGTTTAGGTTTATTTAGTTCATAATCGGAATTAATAATAGAGGCGTGACTTTCATATTGCGTTGAATTTAATTTATTTGGAAAAGTTAACGGAATGTTTGACAATGACTTGAAATTATTGATTTGTATTATATGTTCGTTTCTTTTAATATTGGGCAATGTATTAAAACTAGGGTTCATTTTTTTCTGGCTGTTCCTCAACTCTTCGATTTCATGAACTTCATTGTTGTGTTGCTCTTCATTATAAGGAACATGAATTTCAACAATACACGAACCTTTCGATTTTGGTGCCAATGAATTATTGTTTCCCTCAATCGTTAGTCTAATGCCTTGAGACGAGAAAGCATTACAACGAATACGTCTCTCAGATATAGGAGTACTCATTTTTGAGCCTTGATTAACATCTGATGAATGCATACTCGACTCTCTTCGATGTTGTGCTTGTGAAGAACGATTCAAATTATTACAAATTGTATTAATTCTATTTAATGATTGTGGTTGAGAACAAGTGTATGGAGGCGGCGGTCCCCACAAAGCAAACACATTCGACGAAGTATTTGTAGCATTTGGAGGACAAGATATATAATCGTTAGGAGAGTTGTGCGAAAGACCAATATTCAAGTGATGGAATATTCCATCATTAGATCGAGTTCTTCGATGCGATGAATTGATTGCCGATAACAGATTTCTTCTCAAATTATGAGTATTATTGTCGCGATATCTCGGAAAATGCATCGGTAAAGTTGAAAGACCTCCCGATCCTATTCGAGGAATGAAAACATGTGGCGGTAAAAAATTATGTGCATTCAATGATCGCCAATGAATTGTGTTTGCATTCAAACCATTTGATTCTCTAACTCTTTGATTGTTATTATTTCTTCTCAAAATTAGATTCAAAAGACCCCGATTTGCGTTTCTATTGCTATTTTGATTAAGCATTTCATTTGCAGAAACTGAGACATGATTTCTGGACCAATTCAACCAATTAGTCCACGAATGAGAGCGATTTCCCAAAATCCCTGTATTTGATTGAGAATCGTCTTCGAAATTGCGATAATATGAACGATAATCAACAAAATCATAAGAATGTTGCGGAAGACACCATCCATTTGGAAGATTATCATCAGAACAATTACAGTATTGCGTATGTCTTAATGAATGGTTTCGATTGTGTGCTAACAAATGAGGCGAAAGATGTGATGAAACATATGACGGATGCGACAAATGCGATCCCAAACGTCGGCTTTGGGGATGAAATCTTCGCCTCAGTTCTAATTGTTGCAAATATTTTTTCTTTTTCGGAAAAATTACAAAAAGTTTACATCAATTAATGTCCTAAAGAATGTTTTGCTTTTTTAAATTTCGATTTAGTTATAATACCTTTTTCTCGTGACTCAACAACTGGTAGACTAGCATTAAAGAGAATATACAAATGAGTATTGAGATGACTGAGAGTCCAAATAAAGCTCTGAGGCATGTAAACAGAATTCCGTGAACTACTTCACAGTTAGGAATGTCTTCAAACGTGAAATGATGTGCAACTAATCAAATCAATCGTCAAATTAGTGTCTTATTTAAATAACTCTCAATTATATTGACATAAAGATAACAAACCATTATTTTCAAGAGCAGGGGAGTCTTTGTTGGTGACTATCGCAGAAATACAAGTACAAGATCTGATTCTATGCGAATAAACACATTCGTGATGTGTTTGCAATCTATTCATATGTATGACAGTTGTTGTAACTGTCATTACGACACATAAAAGTGCACAAATAAGATAAGAGCCGCCACTTATTTTGATCTAATTATTTGATTAAATAAAATGTTATCTCATTCAATAAATCATTAAAACATAAGATTTGTATTGATTTTAATTACCAAATAAGCGAATCTTGTTTTGCTTTTGGCGAAACACATCACTAACAGTCCATTTGCGATGAGCTGTAAGTCAACAATTTTATCATTTATTAGAATCTGTCAGAAAATAAATAATTAATTAATTAATACCAGAATCGCCGGAATATATGTCGGAATAGTTTCAAAGTATTGAAGCGATGATGTGTTTAAACGCATTAATACGTAAACTATTATGAGAATAGAGCCGACAAACAGTGAAACCGATCCACAGATCAGACATAACAACACGTATTTATGCATTAATGACTCCCGACTCCATTCGCAACAATTACTTCTTTCCCTTATTTCTGGAGACATTGAATTCCTATTCATTTTCACTACATTTGTCGTCAAATCACTCAAAACATTAACAAAATTTAACGATTAATAACTTATAGTTTTGATTCTTTCAATCATTTAAAGACTATTCATTGAAATGTCTCTAAAAATAAGTTAATAATCACAGCAAATCATTCAAAATAATTAACATAACATTGAATATTGTATTGTTTAATACAAGAAAGCAGTGAAGCACTAATTAATTGACACATTTATTAATATATAATTGAGAGAAGACGTTAATTAAAATGAAAAATTTTCACAATTATTGCTTAAAGTAAATTAATTAGCGAATCAATTGTTGGAGTCTTTGAATATCTAAAAAATGGTCACAATATAGCTCAAAGTAGTGATTGTGGTGTTAGTGTTGTGTCCCAGTTATTATGTCCTACATAATAAGCCCAATATAACTTTGAATGCGTGCTAACACTTTAGTCAGTCATACACGAATTTTGCTTCAGGCGAACCAACATTTTAACGTTCATTTTTGAGACTCTTCTTTATATCTTTGAGGCTATCAAAAGTCGTCTTCGATTTAAACTATTATAGCCTTAATATATTCACTACTTTGGGCTATAAAAGAAACGTTGGGCTAGACTTACATCATATTTGCGATAGGGTTAGTGTTCAAACATTAAAATAAAAAAGTATTGAATGTGAAGAAAATCCTCTTTCACTCCAGAAACTGTTACAGTAATACACTTTGTAATGCAGTCACTAAACCATATATTTATCATAACTAATAACTTCAGGTATTCGCTCAAAGTTTTATTCATCAGAAGCCACTCAAATTCGTTTTTATAGATAAAAATTTTAAAATTCAAGTAATAAACAGAATGAGTTTAATTGCAATTTTAGTTTAACTTTTTTATCATTAAATCAAACATTTCATTAAATTGATTAATTATATGCTCTTTTAATGATAATATAACTTAATTAAGTTGACATAAACTGATTTGTTTTGAAGCTTTAAATCTTTAATTAAATCTTTAATTAATCATTAAATGCTAAAAATGAATAGTTAAAAGAATGACTCAATTGTCAACTTATTTATTAAGAGGAAAAGTTTCTCAAACTTTGAACTAAAAATTATTATTTCATAAGTTTTTTGTTCAAAATGCGTCGTATCATAAGTTTGAACTAAACCATAAACTAAAATGAAACTCTTTGATTATGTATTGATACTAACAATTCATTATAGCTGAAAGTATATTGAGGGCTAACACATGATTTGTTTTTGATAGCTATCAGTGATTAAGTTTAAAGACGCATAAAAATGGTTTAAAAAGTAAAATTTTGGTGCTCTAATTGAGTTAATGTGATTTAAATCTCTAAAGAAAGTTATGGACCGATTCTATATTCAGTCTTCGCACGCATTCCTAGGATTCGCGCGTATTCTTCAAGATTAAGATCAGTTTTGGCGTCAATCTATGAGTTTCTCTCAAAGTAAACGATATATAACTGATAATCATTTTGAATCATTTATTTAAAAACTTTTCATTTACAAAGACAACTAAAATTGAGGTATAGGTTAAGCATCGGAATAATCTTAAGTTATCTAAAAATAAGATCAAAATTGCAATAAAAAATAGTGATTCAGTAATAATAAAAAGTGTCGTTCAATTTATTTCAATGACCTTTTATTTTGTCAAATATTGAACTCAAAACTATAACTATTTTTATGGCATTCAATACAAATTAAATCAAAAGATAAACTCATTTTCTATTATTTTATTGAAAAAAAAGAAAATGAATGAACTTTTAGTTGATGTGTTGGTGACAATTGTCTTCATCTATTAAACTAATATCAATATAGAGTGTGGGCAGACTTTGCACACATCAAAATGATCAAAATTTTGAGGTTTTTTCGGAAAATGAATTGAAAATCCTATAAAATATTGATTCGTTTCTAAAGTTTTCAACTATTGGTAAAATTGAAAACTGTTATAAAGGTTTAAAAAGTTCGTTCTCACAGAAATATTTCATAAAGATTTAATTTGACTCATAGCTATAATGAGTCCCTCTATTGTTAGTTATTGGAAGTGTTGAGTTAATTGCGTACTTGAATGGCGTTAAGGTTTGAGTTCACATAAAGTGATGTGAAATAAATGTGAAAATAGTGTCATTTAAAATGTTATCTTTGGGGCGCTTTGGCGAACAATTTTTAGTTTGATTTCTAATTAATACAAATTAAGTATTTATTTTAATAAATCGATAAATTTAGTATTGAAAAAAAGTGAGTGAAAACCGGTCAGTTGTGCTCAATATTCATTATGGCCGCACTTTTTGCCATTTCCTTTGTTCTCATCATTGCTTTCCATACGATTTCTATAGAGAAAGTCTAAACTCCGGCGCAATAGTTCTAAAGCAATAGCGATAGCATTACTTTCTATTCTCTATGAGTTATCATTATTTCTATGAAAATTCTATTTGAAAGCATTGCAAACCTTTGATTGCATAATGAATTTTCAATTCATTTTAATATCAATTTTTTTAAATACTATTTTTAATTAATGTTTAAGTCTTTTATAGCAATTAATGGTTTTATATTTAATTAATTAATTGTAATAATAATTATTTGATCAAAAATTTTGTTATAAATAATTAGTTTATTTAATATTTTAATCAAAATATTGAAAATTTTTTCTCAAAATTACTTTTAATTAAATTCAAATCTTTTGAAACTTTGTCTTTATTTAAAAAAAAAAAAAAGTTTTTTTTATTGATATTTTGTTTTGTGTTTTATTTAAACATCAAATAAACAAATAATAGAACTATTATTACAATTAATGTTATTTTTATGATTAGAAACAAATCGCAAAATGATTTCAATGAATAAAGAGATAATGAAATGCGAAACTGAGACACAAATCAATGAAAATACGACTCATTTGTCAAACGAACAAAACTTAGAAACAATTGTCTCAACAGTTGACTCAATAAAATGCGAACCAATCACTGAATTAACTCCAAATATGGACTCAACGGAAGATTCTTCTCGTGTTTTAGAATCAGATCCAAACATAAGTTCTTCTAATTTGGAACCAATCGATAGCAGTAGTGAAGCATTGGATCAAATGAGAAATAGTCAGACTTTGAAGAGTCCTTTCAAAAGACCTATCAATGAATCTATTGATGAAAACGATAACAATTGTAAAGATATTTCAAGTCCTAAAAGACTAAAAACAGATGAAACGCAAATGACATCCAATAATGTGTTGAATTATATGGAAAGAGAACTCAAGAAATTATTAGAAACATATTTAGACCACGTCTTAGAACTGTTTTTCTTACAAGACTTCGGAAATATTATGGAATTTCACTCATGGCGACGAAAACCACCGAATCCACAACTACTACAATATTTAAGGAATCATTGCGTCGATTCTGACGAACAATTCAAAGAATTAATTGATTTAAAGAATTCCATTGATTTTTCATCAGCAAAACCATCAGAAACCATACCATTAGTCCAAGTATTACAATCGAATTCTAGCGCGAGTCGAGTGACCACACCTTTAGTTCCTTCACAACTAAAAGTGAATTCCTCTTCAACAGTATCTATACCTTCGTTATCGACGCAATCAACAAGTGTTTCGACATCAGCGATAGGTACAGTTTCAAAAGTGAACTCAGCCACAACCACATCATTAGCCATTACAACAACGACAATAAGCAATGCTCGCAATCATAGCAATCAATTAGTTCCAGGAGTGAGACTCACGACACGTCAACATTCAATCTCTTCTTTTTATGTTCCAGCCATTGGATCACAAGAACAGATCGTAGAGAGAGCTAAACAAGAAGCGTATGTCATGCAAAGGATATCTGAATTGAGGAAAAACGGGTTGTGGTCGAGTCGAAGACTTCCTAAAGTTCAAGAACCGCCTCGTATTAAAGTTCATTGGGATTATCTGTTGGAAGAAATGCAATGGTTGGCCGCAGACTTTGCACAAGAACGCAAATGGAAAAAAGCGGCCGCAAAGAAATGCTCGCGAATGGTTATGAAATATCATTCAGACAAGAAATGTCACGCCGAAAGAGCCGAAAAAGAAGAATATCTTAGATTAAGAAAAATAGCTTCAAATATAGCCAAACAAATCAAACAATTTTGGTCTGATATCGAAAAGGTTTTTGAAGCCAAACAAGAAGTTAGACTCAAAGAAAAACGCAAAAAACTTCATGACATGCATTTAAATTTAATTGTTGACAAAGCAGACAAATATACTGAACGATTGACTCAAGAGTTTGGAAAATCTCTCAATAGTGCTGAAGATTCTGGTCTTGGACTCACTAATAGTCAAACTGAAGAAGCGATAGACAGCGATTTCGAACCCGAAAATAATGAATCCGATGACGAGGAAACGATTGCCAAAGAAGAAGAAGAAGTTGGCGTTGGAGACGGAAAACAAGAAATTGAATTATTGCAAAAGGAAAGTGAAATACCTCTCGAAGACCTGAAGGCTTCTTTACCCAAAGAAATTTTTGAAGTTCCCGCAACTCTATCGCCAAACTCTAGTGAACCTAAAGATGTAGTCGACGATCAAGATTTCAAAGTAGACGAAGAAAGTATTAATGCTGAAGACGATGAAGAAACCATTCAAGAAGAAGAAGAGAAAGAGGGAAAAGTTGATTATACGAGTGAAATAAATGAATTAGAAACTGAAGCCAACCTTCCTATTGAAGAACTCATCAAAAAATATGCTTCCCTTGAAAATTATGCTCTCGATAGCGATGACGACCAGGTGGAAGATGAAGAAGATTATGACGAAGACAATAGTAGTGAAGATTATGATAATGAAAATGAAGACGAAGAAGATTTTGGGGAAGATATGTCTACCGAAGAGGAGGAAACGGGAGAAATAGGAATGGAGTTTCTCATCAATCCTGAAGCAAACGAAGCCATTAATAAGCCTCTAATTGAGGTAAGTTTTAAACATAATTGTTGTAAACCCCTCCCAACGCATCACAAATTAGTTTATTTCATATGGTTTGTGAATTTATTTAAAAAAAGGGGTAAAATTAAAATTCTTCTTAAAAACACCGCAATCATTGATTTAGTGTAATTGCGAGACCTGAAAGTTGATATATTTTTCAGGAAATCTGTGATAAAGAAACAAACGATAGCAATAAGACTACTGTCGGACCGAATAAAGATATAACTGATATCGCGGCCAATGCTGAAAGTCTTCAGCCTAAAGGAAATACACTTTCAACAAATCAAGTTTGCACTAAAATTCCACATTTGTTGAAACATACGCTCAGAGAATACCAACACATAGGACTCGATTGGTTGGTTGCGATGCACGACAAGAAACTTAATGGTATTTTAGCCGATGAAATGGGTTTAGGGAAAACTATTCAAACTATAGCCTTAATCGCACATTTGGCCGTTGAAAAAGGCATTTGGGGCCCACATCTCATCGTTGTCCCGACAAGTGTTATGCTTAACTGGGAAATGGAATTCAAGAAGTGGTGCCCGGCCCTCAAAATTCTAACCTATTACGGAAGTCCTAAAGAAAGAAAACTTAAGCGTCAGGTATTTAGTTGTCATTTCTATTGTAAGATCTATTTCAGTTCTTTATTAGTTTATAGATTTTTCTAAAACTATAGTTATATCAAATTTTTATGAAAGATTTTCCAAATATATGAGACTTAGAGTCACTCAATTGAGCTTTAAATAAGTGCTAATTGAGTGCTAAAGTATCTCAAAGATTGTAGTAAACTATTTATGCGCCTTTATTTCAATGACATGTAATAGAAGGTCACCAAATTATAGCTTACATTTTATAATTAATTTAAAGGGTTGGACAAAACCAAATCAGTTTCACGTTTGTATCACATCATACAAACTGGTAATCCAAGACCACCAATCATTTCGTAGAAAAAAGTGGAAGTATTTAATCTTAGATGAAGCGCAACACATAAAAAATTTTAAATCTCAGAGATGGCAAATGCTTCTTAATTTCAATACATCGCGCAGACTATTATTGACTGGAACTCCACTACAAAATAATTTAATGGAGTTGTGGTCACTCATGCATTTCCTAATGCCTAATGTTTTCCAATCACACAAAGAATTTAAAGACTGGTTCGTAAATCCAGTCACCGGAATGATTGAAGGAAACAATGAATTTAATGAAGGCTTAATTAGAAGACTTCACAAAGTTCTCAGACCTTTCTTATTGCGTCGTTTGAAATGTGATGTTGAAAAACAATTACCTAAAAAGTATGAACACGTAGTTATGTGCAGATTATCTAAAAGGCAACGATTTCTTTATGAAGAATTTATGTCTCTCGGAAAGTAAGTTTGTATTGATTCAATTTGATTAAAATGTTAATCAATATTACATAATGAATAGGACAAAGGATACTTTGGCGACCGGAAACTTCTTAAGTGTTATCAATATATTGATGCAATTGAGAAAAGTTTGTAATCACCCAAATCTGTTCGATCCGAGACCCACAATATCACCATTTATGACCGAAGCGCTCACATACCAAACCGCTTCTTTAGTCACAACTGCTTTAGATTATGATTCGCTCAAACACATTAACTTAAAATCATTGAATTTACTTCTGCCTGACTTGTCATTTACGTTGAGTGCATTCGCTCACCACAGAATCGCTCGCTTTATGGCTTCTCCTGAATTGATTCAAGAAATAGATTCCGCTCCAGAACCACCTCCGCGTTGTCCGCGCGGCAAAATTAGGCTTCAGATCAGGACATCGACGGCTACAATGCATTCCGCAATGACTTCTCCTAAATCAAGTTCGACCCCAACTTCTCCTTCATTACAAGCAGGAAATCGTCAAATCGAACAAAAGTATTTAATCGCACACAACACTGGAATACAATCACCCAATGGTTCCACAACTTCAAAGCTTTCCACAACTACATCAACAACAACTACCTCTTCAAGTGATGGTAACTTATGTTTTCCTTTAATTCAAAGTTTCTAATGATTTTTAAATGCATTATTATCTCAAAATTTTGAAATTGAATCTTGAATTCCTTTCTATTTGAAGGCAATAGAGTTGCAATACCCGTACCTTTAGGTCGTTTGGTTCAAACGGCTACCGGTCCTCATATTCTTTTACGCACATCTACAGGCACTCCGATCTCATCAACGCTGTCGCCGACAACAACAATAGTGAGACAAAGCCAACTGACACAGAGTCCGATGCGACAAATTATAGTCACGAGAACAATGCAACCTGTCGTCGGTAAGCATTCAATTGTTTAAATTTCTCAAGACAGAGACTCATCCATACTGATTATAACAAATCGATGATATATTCAGTTTCCATCGTCTCATATAATAATTAACTTGAAACATCCATTTGATATAGAATTAAATTTCATTTCGAATCAGCTTAATTCTAGTGACATATAATTTGATTATAAATTATCTTTAAAGGAATGGCTAACAGTCAAGAACAGTCAGGTGTGACGCGCACTACTTTAACGGCTTCATCGAAATATGTTTCTTCCCCTTTTCGAAAAACTTCATTAATTCTTAAACAGCAAACAGAAAGAAAAGAAAAGCTTAAATTTTTGTCTCATATCAATACTCGAAAGTGTAGCGCAACCGCTATGTATGCCTCAGATTTGATAGAAGTGGCGACTATTAATAATAGTCCTAAATTCTTATGTCATTCAATACCTTTTGGTTCGTCTGTATTCAGTGTCGGTAACGGACATTTAAGCTGTCTTTTGGCGCCTAATTTCGATAAATTTCGCAAAAATTTTTGGGATTGTTGTCACGCATTAAACAATTTGATTAAAACTCCGGAAAAATTAGTCGAAGAAATGAGTGATACTTTAACTCGATTTGTTTGTATAGTTCCTCGAGTTATTTCACCACAAATTCGTTTACACGCATCACATTTGCCGCCCTCTAAAAAGACAAGTATTGAGTATTTGAGTTCGCAATTGAGTTATCATCTCTCAGATCGTTGTAATGTATTGAATATTCCAATTTCACAAATGAGAACACAATTCCCTGAACTGAGACTTATTCAATACGATTGCGGAAAATTACAAACATTGGATAAACTTTTGTGGGAACTTAAGACTTATGGCCATCGAGTGCTTATATTCACACAAATGTCTCGAATGTTGGATATATTTGAGCAGTTCCTTAACCATCACGGACACACTTACCTTAGACTTGACGGAACCACTAAAATAGAACAAAGACAAGCACTTATGGAAAGATTTAATGCCGACAAAAGAATATTTTGCTTTATATTATCGACGCGTTCGGGTGGTATTGGTGTTAACCTAACAGGTGCTGATACTGTTATCTTTTATGACAGTGATTGGAATCCAACAATGGACGCACAGGCGCAGGACAGATGCCATCGTATCGGACAAACCAGAGATGTCCACATCTATAGGTAGGTTCTAATTTTTATAACTTATTTCTTCTAATCCATTGTAAAACAAAGTGTTTTAAAGACTTGCGTATAATTTCTTACCGGTAGTTAAGTTATAATATAATTATTTTTAAAAATTGAATAAATTTTTTGAAATAGCTCTTAAGGAATGAGAAATTCATTTAATTATTATGAGATCATTTGTAATTTTGATGTCAGATTTTAAAAATTAAATTTATTTTTTGCTTCAGATTAATTAGTGAAATGACTGTTGAAGAGAATATTCTTAAAAAAGCTCAACAGAAAAAGCTTTTAGGAAGTGTTGCCATTGAAGGCGGAAACTTTACGACTGCTTTCTTCAAACGTAATGCAATCCAAGAACTTTTTGGAATAGATTTACCAACTGAAGGCCAAACCAGTGCTTCTGAGACACCGACTGTTGACAATACTGTCGATAATATCGGTGACGCACAATTCGAACAGGCCTTGTGTACAGCAGAGGAAGACAATGACGTGGCGGCCGCTAAAACAGCTCGCGCTGAGGCGGCGGCCGAGTTAGCAGAGTTTGATGAAAACATTCCAATCGATATCGACGGCAAAGAAGAAGAGAAAAGTGCTGAAGAGGAAAAAATAGATGAACTTATCGAACAAGTATGTGATTCATGTTTTCAATTATTTGACAGATTTTAGATTTGTTTTATTGATTCATTGATTTAATTACTTGAGTTAAAATTATTTTAAGTAAAACAATAAATATTTTATTTTCAGCTCAAACCAGTAGAAAAATATGCGATGAAATTATTGGAAGTACTTCAGGAATCTGTTTCTTTCGATCAACTAAAACAAGCAGAGGTGAGAATAAATTTCTCTATTTAAAATTATAGAGACTCTAAACTGTTGTATTTAATAGGAGGAGATTGAAGCTCATAAAAGAGAATGGGAATTAAGAAGATTACAATCAGAACAAGAGGAAAGTTTAAAATTGAAAGCAGCCTTAGATGATGAGAAAGAGCCAATTCTCACGTTTGACAGAGAAGATGCCTATAATCAGGTTAAAAAACGTTCTAAATCAGGGGCTCGTTCGAAATTAGAGAACGAATTAAATACTAATTTAAGTAAAACTGATCGCCAGAATTATGTTAAAAGTAATCAAAATACAGCTAATAAAGCGAATAATTGTATTAATCCTAATAAGTCTTCCAAAGCCAAACAATTTAAGTTAGACTCTAATAATTTAAATGATATTAAAAGCCAAGTTCGAAGGTCTCCGCGATCTCCTATTTCTGTAAATAATTTGAACAAAGCTTCAAAAAAACTTAACGATAATTCCTATTTAAGCTCCAGTAAAAGCAATCATATAATGCGTTCTCGTAGCAGAACATCTAATTCTATGTCTATTGCAAATGGAAGCGAAGCGTCGGTTCAAAATGCATCAAATGCATTGAAAAGAAACCGTTAAATTGATGCTATAATAGTTGTATTTATGATCAATTCTAAGCAACTAATTCGGAATTTATATTTTGTGATTTAATTTAATATATTCTAGTATTGGTTGCTATTGTAAAATGTTTGTTATTATTTATCAGATTTCGATCTAATGGTTGTTAAATGTAAAAAAAAATTGATAAAAAATAATAACAATAATTTGAAAGTCTCATTTCGCTCGTGTGTATATTATTTTAAAAGCACTTATAGTGATGGCATGAATCACTCATAAAGTATAAAAGGTTTTGGTGTCTTAAACATTATTGAACACATCTGCTTAACAATCGCAACACTACATATAAGAAATAAAATATCAATCATTCATATTTGAAACAAATTGAAAGTTGCGTTTTGTGAGCCCTTTGCATAAATCATTTCTTTTGGTGCATTCAATGATGGAATAATTGTTTGGCACCAAAACTTGATATAAATCATGTGCCATATCATCCATCCTATTAGTGCTTGAAATAATACTCTCAAACCAAGAGAAATGAGATTTTGCAATTCGGGCGATCAAAATGCTTATAATAGACGTGTTTTAGCAAATATTCTTTATTTAGGTTTATATATCATATAACGGTCTCGAACAAATGCCGGTAAGTCCAACCCTTACATCACATTCTATGGTACCATGTCTTTAAATTTGACATATGTGTAGGTTTGGGCGCCACCGACTCCACCACAAGATGAAAATGACCTTTATATTGATTATTCTCTTGGGTTTTTATACGAGCAGTCATTAATGCCCGAATCACAGTTACCGCCTGTCTATATACCAAAAGAAACTAATAAAAGACTTAAATTGGATAACACTATTGGTATGTATTTGTCGCCACACAATATCCCTTTTCAGTGTTATATTAGAAGGCAATTAGAATTAGTATTGGTTTCATATTTTCATTTACAGCCCGTAAGCAAAAAGTTCGTAAGGAAGAAGGTTTCAATATTCCGCGCTCTCTTTTCGATCGTCCGTCGACTGCAATCATTAAATTGCGTCGTGAACTCATTTTACAGAAACTCAAAGGTTCTCTTATTAGTGGCCCCGAAAGTGCAGCCATTCACAGAACCCTTAATGCTTTGGGAGCCAGTTGTATATTACCACAAACTAATGTCTTGCCATCACAAGCGCTCAAATCTCCGCAATTACTTTTAAGTGGTTTAAGTCAGGACTCAATTTCCAATTGGGCCATACATGAAGACTGGGCTGTTCTTCAAGTTATGCAATATTTTCAAGATTTGCCTTTAAATCTGTTAATACTATCGCCCGGACATATTCCGAACTGGGATTTAGTTTCTGATGTCGTCAATTCGATTAGTTGTAATTATCGTTCTCCTAAACTTTGTAAATATCATTACGAAATGTCAATTATTCCTCGAGAAGAAGGAAAGGTTGTGACCGATGCGAATCCTAAACAAAAACAAAAGAAAGTTAAAGGAGTGACTGCTAGTCCTGTCACACCTGCTGTCACTCCAGCCGCCAGTAGTGTTTCTACTGCCATCACTAAACCTATTACCACAACTCGACCAATTAGGACGAGTCAACTCATAGTTCAAGACAATAATTCTTCATTCAGTCAATTATGTAATCAAAGATTCGAAACAATTAAACAAATCGCTAATAAACGCACTCCTACTCTGAAGCCAATGTTCATAAACCCGACCGGAAAAAATCCTAAACACATCGCTTTACTGTCCGAAAGTGGTATAAACTATGAACAGCCGTTGACACCAATTCAAGTGGCCATCAATCGCGCTGAAAGAATTCTTAGAGAAAAGCAAAAAGCAGAACAACAGTTGGCAGCGCGTCAACAGCTGCAGATCAAACAACAGCAGCAGCAACAACAACAACAGCAACAACAACAGACGCCACAAATTAAAGCTATTTTAACACCAAATACTAACATTCCTGCAGCACAACATCAACTCCAACAGGCAATCAGTGCTAAAGTCGCGGCTCTAAATCAGGCAACCCTTTCAAAAGTGTCGACTGCGGCCGGAATTATTTCCAATGCAAGTGCGACCACTTCAACACAACTGAATCTCACTAAAGCATTATCACAAGTAAGTGTTGCCTCACTTGCGAACCAACAACAACCACAACATTCATTACCTCAACCGCTTTTAAGTCAACTTAACGTAAACCAGCAAACAATAGGTTCATCAAACGCTTCAACTTCTGAGGCAATGCCACAAGGATTGCAAGTATCGCCACAAACCTGTTCTGTGGTATCAGTGGCTGCACTCACACCACAAGCACATCAAAAACTAATGGCTGCAGTCTCTCAGCCTGTCACTCAAATAGGAAGTCAGACAATCACCAATCGATTGGCGAATAATCCTCAACTTTATAAACAACTTATTCTTCGCCAACAACAACAACAACAGCTTCAACAACGACAGCAACAGTCGCAACACATCCAAATTCAATCCGTACCACAAACTGCTAAACAAATCGCCGCTATAGGTGTGGGTCAACAACAGCAAAAATTTCAAATCACGGCTACAGTTAGTCAACAACCAGTACAACAAACGCAGTCATTAATAGCAAGTGCAAGTCTAAAAGGATCGCAGCCTAATATTGTGACTTCGATTCCAATGGCGGTTCCAATGGCTGTAACACAACAACAAAGAATTTCAACTACAACTGCAACTCCTGTAAAACAGCAACAAATTATTTCGACTCGAACAGTATCGGCCGATCCCATACAAATCGCACAACTGTTAAAACAACGACAATTAGTAACACAACAACCTTCAGGTAATTTGCCGCAAACTCAGATACTTTTGCAACAGTCAGCGACACAGTCTTCACAACCCCAACAAATACTTCAAAATCCCGTAACATTTGTAAAAACTTTGTCATCGCCCACAACTTTAGTGACTCAGTCCCTAACAATCCCCATAACGATGACAGGAATGAATATATTCACCTCTCCAGCAACTAAAGTTGTGTCCCCGACCACTGCTATAACTTCTACAACCACTGCATTGACTTCAGTTCCTGCGACGCAATTGCGTCAAATCCAATTATTGCAACAGAAAAGAGCTCAACAATCACCTCAACTGTTGCAACAACAACAACAACAAATTCAAACTCATTTAACTCAACAATTAGGTGAGACTTCGGATTAATATTTTAATAGTTTAGAGATAACAGATTACTCAAACCAATGATCTCACACTTGTAGATGAAAAGTCAAAAGTCCTGAAATAACAAATTAACAAAAGCTTCGGTTTATTTAATTTGATAAACTCGACGACTCTATTATTTTTGCATGAATTTCAAAAGTTGTCAAGAAATTACTTTAGAGACGCATTCTCTGCAAATTCAAATATTTTATTGAATTAAAGATTGTGACACTTTTGTCAAACATAGATTTAATTTCTATAAAGAGGACAATCGCTGCAGATTTTGATTAAATGCTGTCATTTCATGAATATAATAGTAAGTAATGAAATGTTAATTTTCACTTTGAAAATTAGGGCAACAAAGCCAACAAAAAGTAACCACAGCCACAATCGCGGCTCAAACTAAAGGCATAGCTCAACTTCAAACCCCTACAGTCGGCACATTCCAAATATTACATCAGCCGTCGGCCACGTCTCAAAGCGTTCAAACCGCTAAACATTTGTCCACTTCAGTGACAGTACAACAAATACAACAGGCTTTAAAACAGGGCCAACTTGTTATGCCGCACAACTTGTCTCATACTATTGTGAGTATAAATCAAAGTCAAATTTACAAACGTTTACAAATTTATATTAAATAATTTGATTTTCATTTCTAAAGCACGTGACCCAAAATCCAGTTACGACGAGTGGCGCAACTCTTATACCCCAATCATTATTACAAGCCGTAACTCAACCCAAACAATCTCAAGCATCACAATTAGAGACAACTCAAACATTGCAATCATTGCAAAGCACTCCAATAGCAGTCACACAAATAGCACCGAATCAGCAAACAATTAAACACATTCAAGTCGTTTCGACCGCTTCGCCACAAACACAAACAGGCGTTGCGCCTAAAAGTATTATAATAAGTGGACAACCGGCACAACTAATACAAACAACAGCACTTCAACACGCAGTTCAGTCACAGCCACAAACTGTCACTTTTGCCATTCGAGCCGCCACTCAAACTAATCCACAAACGAGTCCACAAACACAACAACAAGTGAGTTATAATTATTAATGATTTCAAATTCTTGATTCACTTTTTTAGTTGAAATAATTTTACAATT
>JAQIWZ010000365.1:0-20809 GCA_034697245.1 Malaconothrus monodactylus | reverse complement strand
TACATTTTCTTTTATTATACTTTTTAAATAATGTTTATTCAAAGCTATTGTTTTTGAATAAAAGTCAATGAGAAGAAATATTTGACAAAATTGTTTACATCAATCAAATTGTTGAGTTTTTTTCTTAGTTTTCAGTGAAATGCTTTCATTCAATATTTCAAATATTTATAGATGAAATAAAAGTCAAAAATCAATTCACACAAATGGAAAGGAAATAAAATAGTATTCAAAAAGTGAAGATTTGAAATACAGTTTTAAGCTGCTGGGCTTTTTAGCTCGTTTTATATTTGATTTAAATCCTCACAAAAAATATTTCAATATAAAAAAGATTATACAAAATGTAACTTAAATGCATTGAGAGTCAATAATAAAAGATTTAATAATATAAAGTTAAAAACATTAAAAATACACTAATATATAACTTGAGAAGAAATAATAATTTGATAGTTTTAGAGCTTGAACTATAAACTTAAACAATTTTTGGGGTCCAGTTTTCGATTTTGCAGGGGGGCCACACCCACTGCACCCTTATTGGCAAACCCTGATTATAATACAGTAAAAATAAGAATTAGATAATTTTCTCTAGATTTTCATTGAACATATTGTATAATATTATTATTGATCAAATAAGTAGAAAAAATGTTTTATTATAATGAAACCATTGAAATGTTTTGTAATGCAAATGTTTTTATTATTAATATTTAATATATATTGTTTTTATTTGTTTCTCATCAAAATGAGATATTTTTTGAGAAATTCGATTGATAGTAATAGTCACAAACCAAGAACTCAATGCTCACGAAAGTAATAATTGTAAATGAGATGAAGGAATGAAAGAAAATGTTTAGATAATAAGGTATATAATGAAACAATAATAATAGAATAGCACAAAACAAATGAGAATAAGAATGATATAGTATCACAAAAATGAGAAATATTAATATATATTTCCAAAAAAGGCAGTGAAAAACTAAAGCAAATTTCTTGTTTGAAAAGGACATTAAAGTTATAGATTGTTTTGAGCTTTTAATTCAAAGTAATCAAATATTTTAGATAAAGACTTTATTACTTCGATTGGCGCACAATTATTTAATAAATGAAACAAATCTTCTTCATAATAGTGTAGTGACAAAGAGAAGTAGAGCTTAAATATGATGTTTGTAGAGACAAGTGAAAAAGTTATTTAGTTCTACCTATTGTGGACTCAATCGATAAGTTGAGCAAAACTTGAGTCAACGGTATGAGAAAAACGAAGCGCAATAATGAGCTCGTTATAGCACTTATCAAACGCAATGCACTACATTTATAATACAGGTATATTTAGAAAAACTAATTTATAGGCATTTATTCAGAGATAATTCATTAAAAGTCAACATTTAACATGAGTTCAAAACTAATCGATTGATTATATAAATACTTAAAGTAAATAAAGTAAATAACAATCGGATTAGAGTAAAACACAGAAAGTGCTAAAAAATTCATTTGCATTTCGATCTGCTTACTATTTAATCCTTGGATTTTTTTTGTTTGTCAATTAAATTAATGTTTAAAAACAATTAATTTTGAAATCATTGACGAATAAAGAATTCATTGAATGTGTTGAATAGCAGGATATAATATATATTATCTTAAAGTAGGGCTAAAATAAGTCTTAGGGCTGAGTAGCCTTAAGCCTGTAATTTAATCTTTTCTTATTAAAGGTCTCAAAGAATCAAAAAATAATCTTAAATGTGACTTCTGTGCAATAGCCTCTCACGTTGAAGATTGAATCCAAATGATATGCATTCAAAAATCATATCATTACGATACATATGGAAATATAAATTTTTAAAATTCAAATCAGGAAAAGTCATTTTCAAAATGTAAACTTTGATAAAATAATAAATAAAACTCAATGAATTAGAAAATGTTTGGATAAATCTTGAACTAATTTTTATCCAAATCTACTATAAAGTTTACTTTTATTAATGGAAAATATATACAGTTAAACCCGTTTATAACTGACTCGGTTATAACGAATTGCCGCTTATAACGAAGCATATCGTTTGCACCATTGTATAGATTTCTTTATAAATTGATCAGTTATAACGAAAACTCGCTTTTAACGAAAGCTTTTGGACGCACCGACTTGTTCGCTGTAAACGGGTTTAACTGTATTTTGATGTGTAACTATGTATTTTAAAAAAAGTTACCATTGAGTCAACTTATATCCTGAGGTATTTACAAAACTTTAGAGCTTGACTCCAGAGATTTCAAAGACAATTATTATGCTTATACTCGGATTTAAAGATTCTGTGCTATTATCGATTAAATGTCATTTAAAAATATTTTTAAAAAACCTATGATTTTTAATTTCTCAAAAGGATCACATTCTTATTCAGCCAAAAGTAAGCGAAAAAAGTTAGAAAACCATTGCTCTACTATTGCTCTGCAAAACATTTTTGTTTAGTAAAAATCAAAAATATAAATATGATTGAAATGAAGCAAAAATTGAAATGCTTTGAGAAATAACAAACCAAATAAATTGTTTTGAGAGTCAAATACAGTAAAAATTTTACATTTGAAATGAAACTGAAATGCAAAAAAGTAATGCAACGTTACGTTAAAGTAATGGATAAATATAGAAACAGTTTCACTCGAAAATGTGGTGTAATTCCATTTGCATCACTCATTCATATGAAATTGTAATTTAAACTCTTCATAGAATTGAATAATAAATATTTAAATGTAATTTTCACAGACAACTATTCTCTAAAGAAATGCAAAAATGTTTTAAGTAATTAAAAGATGAACCACATATTGATTATAAATTATAACCAATAATATAAATCTCGACTAAAATGATGTGATATTTGTTTGATTAGGTTTACCAACAAATTGAATGAGAATTTAGTTTTGAAAACAAACATAAAATAAAGTTTACTTAAAAGTTATATGTACTCCAAATAAAGTAAACGAAACAAATAATTTGATTTTAATGAGAAGAAACAAAAACATTATTACGGATATAGTTCTCTCTCAAGTGGATCTAAACTGACATAAAACTCTAATTTAATAAATAATAAATCGCTAATAATAAAAATACGTTTTTAGGATTTTTGAGCTAAAGTAAGTTTAAATATTAATTGAAACTGATTTTTATTTGAATTATTTGTGGCTCTTATGTATTACAGCATTTGAGAAGCTTATCATAAGCTAAATAATGAATAAAATATTAAATTAGACTTTCAATGATTACGTTGAATATCAACTTTATTAAAATAAAAATTTCTAATTTTATCAAAGAATTTAATAATAATAATAATTTTCAGTCCATATTCCAAACGATGAACGAAAGACACACCAAATGAAGATTTATTAAAAATATATTAAAAGCAAGAGAATTCGATACTTAAATGTTTGTTTGAAACTCAATCAAATGCGTGGTCTAACAGAAGTGAAAGCAATCGATTTGAAAATATATTTTCAACTTAGAGTAGGAGAGAATATTTGTTTTCAATCTAATATAAAGCTCAATATTAGGATTGAAAAATGTTTTCTTTTGAGTCTAAATTTACAGAAATATTTTTATATACCTTTTAAAATAAAACTGATTATAGAATAACAAAATTTATATAAAATAATTTCTGCTCTAAATAATTAACTGAAATTCAACACTTGAATAATACTTTAGATAATCAAAATGCAAGTGTTCATTAATAAGAAAATTTTTTTTTTCGAATAGATAAATATTAGTGTATTTGAAGCTCAAAGCTTTAAATTGAAAAGCAAACTAAGAAAAAAAAAATTTAAAAACTCAACACTCAGAGTAAACATTAATAAGGAGTGAATGCATTTACAACTGGAAAAAAATCCTATAAAATCCAATAAAAAGTAATGCCAAATGTTAGAGGTGGGCACCTAAGTCTCGCTCGAGAGTTCTTATTTTAGACTCACGAGACGATAGAAATTTCTCATCAATAGCAGAATTGTTGAAGATTTTAATGAAAAACAAATTGTAAAAAAGACTCAATAATTAATGACTCATAAATACCGAATATATTATTTTATTTGAATTAAATTTTGTTATTTTTCTATAGTGTGTCCCAAAAGTCTCCGGACTAACGAAGTGAATCAAATGATCAGAATTCAAATCAGAATTCATTAGAGAGGTGTATATTTTATACCATATAAACCGTATAAACATAAAAATTGAGTAATTTTTAATATTTTTGACAATTACACAACTTATTCATTGAGTGATTATGCAATTTAAAGTTAATTATCGATAAGAGGCTATGTATGCTATTATTTTGAGCGCAAATCTTAATTTTTCTCCAAGTTGTTTGTGACATATTAAGGAGTATTGCAATTTGCAGTACTCAAGGATAGAAACGCAAAACAATCGAATGTCTCGGTCTCTAATTCGCATTTAAGCTAAAGCACGCGCTTTCAATAATGCAAAACACTTCACTTTTGGGACAGACACTTTAGATCTTTCACATTTAGCATTCATTTTTCACGATTAACAAAAAAAAGGTCAAACGTCTTATAATCTTAAATATGAAAAAGAGGGAAATTCCAAAAATATTTTCATTTGCTTATAAATTAAAATTAATTTAATTGTTCAGTAATTTTGATACAATCGAAGAGACTCTCATATATATTTCATATGGAATTAGGAAAAAGAGAAAGTTTGGATCAAGAGTTGGGTTTCAAGAGTTATAAATTAAGGAAACACATATGAAATATTAAAGAGTTTCAATAATAATCAGTCGTAAGGCTAAATGAAATCCGTAATAATAATGTCAATGCCATTACGTATTAAGTCGAAGCAAATGAATCATATTTTAGGATTCACTAACTTATTATCACTAAAACTTTTATGACATTTATAGGAAACAATATAAGATA
Source organism: Malaconothrus monodactylus (assembly GCA_034697245.1). Taxonomy (NCBI): domain Eukaryota; kingdom Metazoa; phylum Arthropoda; class Arachnida; order Sarcoptiformes; family Malaconothridae; genus Malaconothrus; species Malaconothrus monodactylus. The sequence continues at coordinate 15,916 of JAQIWZ010000365.1, read as the reverse complement.
CATAAAAGTTTGTTAATACTCACAAAACAGATAAGAACTATTGTAAAGCAAATGAAAAACAAGAGCTTATGTGTTATTTTATAAATTGACTTTTCTTGTGAAAAATAAAAGCCAGCGACTATATCCTTAAGACATATCAAATATTCATTAACTTTCATTCAAAATATGTTATTATTTTTTTTTAGATTCTATAAGAATCACAATTCTGTTATAAACAGAATAAAAAACTATTGTTAAGTTTAAAGTTAAACAGAATGGCTTTGAAGTAGAGCTAAATCTAAATCAGTATCAAAATAGTTGCATTGAGTCAATTGATAGCGCTTTTAGAGCTGTCATTATTATCACTTACATATTATGTAAGTTTATATACCTTTCTATAGCACAAAACTTTACTTTGAGCTCAATTTATAAATAAAATTGCGAAAAATTTCTTTCATTTAAGATGAAAGAAAACATTTAAGCAGAAGAAAAGTCTAAATTCCAGTCCATTTCCATTTGAATTGAATAAATCCATACAGAAAATGATATCAAGTATGAGAAAAAAGTAGAGGAAAATATTGAATCAAATTAGAAGAGATGACAATACGATAACGATTTGCAATATTTGATGAGATGTCATAAAGCGATAAAACACTAAAACATTTCTTTTAAACATTGCTATCAATGGATCTCTTCTCTACTCTATATATCGATGCATTAGTTTTTGTATTTCTCACTAATATCAATATATTTATCAAATATTATATTATTTGCGAAATCCGTTACATTTTAATGTCGTCAACATTTTCTCTCTTTAATCCATAAATTCATTTCAATTCAATTATTAATATATTATTTCAAATATTATTTCTATTATTTGAATATTTAATAGAAATAAGGAATAAATTTTTGATACTTTATATAAAATAAAATTAAGATTAAATTCAAATGAATGGTTAATAATATGAAGGATTAAATGATGAGATCGGAGATTAACATAAAGGAAGAATAGATGAATAAAATGAAAAATAATATAAAAGAGATATTTAGGACAAAATTTGGACAAAATTTAAACAGATATTCGCCATCGCGCGAGACATGACTAAAACCAAAATCAATAAAAATATATGATATAATAAAAATAGTAAAAAAATATTTGGACAAACCTTCTCTGGCCTTAAGGTAAACAGTGTTGGCGACGATGTTCTCCAACTCCATTAACTCCAGTTTTGTACCGATTTATTAAATGGTCTTCGCTTTGAATAAATAAAGCGGACGACCAATAGATTAGTCAACAATTGGCTGAATATAACATCATCTGATTGTTCACCACTTCTTCTGAATTTACTTTTAATTCCATTCATTTGTTGCTTAAGAAGCGACTAATAATCAGTTTGTTTTTGGCACAAATTCATTTAACTATTTATTTAGTGCTGTTTTTTATCAAAATAAATATCAATTTTCCAATAGATTTACAGTTGGCTTATAGTAAAGGACATCGATATTAAGCCCACACTCTCTATAGAGATATGACATCAAAAATGTGCTCAAAACCAATCAAGTATTTTATGTATCGAAACGCTATCTTTTCGATTGTTATTCTCTACTAATAAGCCTTTGAAGCGCTCTTTTCAAAAATCACTACTTCTTATCAATTATCAAATTCATGACCACTTTTTTTCTCTTAATCTTAAGAATATTAAAATTTATTTTTTTCTAAAAATACATAACTCATAATAATCATTATAACCATTCATTTTTATATTTAAAATAATTATTAAAACTAAAATTTACATCAATTTATCAATAGTTTGAATAATTTTTCTTTTCATTTTAACATTTTATCACATTTTTATTTAATTTAAAACAATAAAGTGTTGTCTTATATTATATTATATTAATATAATTTGCAAAATGTCTGGATTTTTGAGTAATTACTGTTTCTTTAAGTTAATCATTGAGTGTTTAATTAAATCAATGACTAGACTTTCAATTAATACGTAAAATCATACTTATTATAAGATTATTATTTCCACAATATTTTGTTTCATATAAATTTAAATATCGATAGTTTTCAAATTAAATTAAGTGATTAAACAATAACTCATTCAATAAGACTTAAAAATTGACACAACAGTTATCTATTTTTGATTTCATGATTTTTGAATTTGCAAATATCTTAAAACCTCAGAATAGGGAGAATTGATTTCAGCTATGCTTTGAAAAGTTGTACGAAAAGCTTCTCTGTTTTGGTCATTCTTCAGCTTTAAAACAAATGATAAACAAATGATTTTATGAAATTACAATTAAAATATAGTCATTCAAAGTGGATGTATTGAAATACCTCATTATAAAAGTTATAACAAACGATGAAAAATAACTCTCGATCGATATCTTCTAAGAGTCCGAAACGTGTTTGAACATAAGGAAAACTAAATAAGAGATAAGTCAAAGTAAGTGCGACTAATTTTTCAATGAATGAACAAATATTTAAAGTAAAGTCAATAATACGTGTAACGAATCCAAGGATTCAATGAAGCGCTTATTAAAAAGCTTGTGAGCGACCAAATGGCGTGAGACAATGGAATGAGTTGAGTAAAGCTTGAAAGCGATAGAATAACCCAATCGTGAACTATATCTAATCGCGATTCGATTTGCAATTTGTTGAAAACCTGATTTCAAAATAAATGCATTAATTAATTAAAATTTTATTTACAATAAACAAATAGCTAAACAATACCACAAATAAAACGTTAGCCAAATGTTTGGCATGAGTTTGTTGTTTGGATAGAAATTCTCCGATGCATTTGTTTAATATGTCTTGAGTTGGAAAAAATTCACATAAAAAGTGGGGCAAAATATTACATATTTGTTGTGCTTCGAAAGAGAGACAATTTTTAAGCCTTTCAAATATGACCGACAACTTTTCCATTGCTAACAAAAACTCTTCGTTGTCGTCGATATTTTTCTCGAGATCTAATCCAACGGATCCAACTGTAGAAATAAAGTCAATTATGTGTTGAATTAAAATGAAAATATTTTTTTATTATTAATTACCGAAATAAGTTGAGGACGTTATGAGACTTAAAGCCAAGAGAGCGTCGATTTGACAGTTGGATGACTTGAATCTATCTAACGCTGATTTTACTAAAAGATTCGACTCTTTAATTGTGAATTTTTCGCATAGAAGCAAATGTTCCAAACCATTGACCACAATATAATAGACCTTTGAATTTTTATCCGTCAATACTTTCAATGAGAGCTGAAATAAAGACAAATTAATTGCAATTTATTAAAACTAAATGAGCCAAAAATGATCTCATCAAACCTGAAATATTTTTTGGCCGAAATCACTTTCAGAAAAATCGTCAACAAAATTCTCAATCAAGTGAAACGAAAGTTTCCACATTTGTTCGACATGTTCCGAATTATGACTACTGGGTCTTGTAATTGAGATTTTATTCTTTAATTTTTTAGATAAAAATAAATTTTAAATTACTTACAGACTATTATCTGAAAGATGTTTAAGAAGATAATCGGAAGCGATTGGCAAAAATAGAGTTTCCTTTCCATTAGCACCAACTCCACGAAATTCAAGTATATATTTGAGACCGTGTAATGTCGCTATTCTTGTTGGCAGAAAATGACTTTTTAAACTGATTTCAATGCATTTTTTACATTTATCTATAATGGCTTCGGTTTCGAGTCCTAAAACTGCTGCCGATTTACAAATTCCTACAATCAAATATTGAGACATAATTTCGTCTTCAGATATCTGTGACATTCGATGCAATTCTAGGAATGTGTCTAAAAGCCATTCGAATTGTGTTTTTTCGTAAAACAAATCCGATAAAAGTACAGTTGATCTGCAAATTTCTGTAAGTAATGGAATTTGCATTGACTGTTGAGATGTTAGAAGTTGTCCGTAAACATCAAGTAAAAAATGTAAACAAGAATTCAAATCTATTTCAAGTTTTTCTTGATTTGATGAGATATTTCTATTGCCTATAACAGGACTTAAAGGACTATATCCTGATGAAGAAGAAGCAGAAGATACAGAGGGCGAAAGTTCATTAGAATTTGAGGTAATTTTCATATTATGTCGCAAGAGTTCGATTGAAATTTGGCCGAAATCATAGACATTAGTTTCTGTTTCATTATTGGCACAAATTAAAGCATTGATAGCATTAGAAAGTGGTTCACGAACTAATTGTAGTTTAACTCCATGTGTGGTGTGAAGAAAAGTGGGCAACTTTTCATTTTTCTGTTTCATGAATTTACTTCTTATAGGATTTCCCGGTTGTGGCGATAGAGTTGATAAAAGCAATAACTCAGATATAGCTTTGGCTGAAGTCAAACTCATGTTTATGTGTTCCGATTGTTCGTCATTAGAATCATTGTGAGCAGAAGTGACGCAAAACACTCCCAATAAAGACATCCAAATTTCTTCGAATTGGACTCTAGAAATCCAGCCCAACCTCATTATACGGAACGAAAATTGGTCCAGAATTTCCTTATCCTGAAGAAACTCTGACGGAATTGTTGGCACAACTGTTCCAAAATCTCCAGAAAATGATGGATTCCATGTATTGCTGTATTTATTAGTCCACATAGAGATGGGGACCATAACAAAACTATTTACAAGAGGCAGACGTGCTGTCGATAAAATTATTTTTCTAATTAGAGAACTAATTATTGGCGGAACGTGTGCTGAGTCGTGTTTATTATTCTCGACAAAACAGATCAATTGAGACATTCGAATGCAAGCCCTGTGCGGATGTTTCCATTCAGAATTTTCTTTCTCTTTTTTGGCAAAACTTTCAGGTTCTTCGAATTTGGGCAGTTCTCCATAAACTTTAGAAGAAAAATCGATTTTACAATTTTAAAGTTCAATTTTAAGTAAAGAATGTGAAAAAGTTTCAAAAATATATACATTTATAATAAGAAAAAGTTTATAAAGATATTAAAATACATACAGTGTTGAGCAAGTGAGTGAATTGAAGTGATGACAGAGCACTGATAGCTAATATTTTCAGGAGTTGACAAATAAGAGAAAATAGAGCCACAATTTATGGCTGCTTTCATTATTTTCAAAACGGCTATAACTTGTGTTAATGAAGGGCAATCGACTGCTTCTGTCATATATTGTGCTGTTTCTGAATAGAGAACTGCGATTCGGGTTGTATTTTTCAAAAGATCGGATGAAATAACTCGTTCTGAATGATGTTCAAGAAATGACAAAAACCCTAACGAAAGTCGGAATAAATAATCCCATAAAGCTTTTTGACTCAAGAGTTCTATGATTTTGTCGCGATGTCGCGCCTCTTTAGGTGTACTCATTTCAGAGTGCGGTAGAAATGGATAGTGAGGTGAAGGCAACGCATTTACAAAATAGTTGACATGTTGTACAACAGTATTCAAAGAAGCTTTTAGTAAATTAATTCGATTCATAACGGCTGAAAACATAATTTTCGTGTTGGATTTGTCGTTCTCATCGATTAGACTTTGATCTCCAAATTCAATACAATTTCTAAGAATTTCTAACGCAAAATCATCTGTAGATAAGACGGAAATGATGTCATCATAAGATAATTTATTAAGAAGATAGGCTGCTCTGTGACCTTTCACATGCTTTTGACAATATTTATTTAAAATAGTTAAAAACCAATCCTTATTGATGTCTGGAATCTTTAAAACTTTATCGGTGCCTAACAGTGGGTGAGAGGTTTGAGAGACATGAGAAACATTTGATTCATTTATCTCAGACTTCAAAGATTCTAATTTTGAAACAAGTTTTGAATATTTAGACGCATTCACAGATGATATGATTTTATTTATATCTTGTACTGTCATTTGATTAAAAGTTTCGTTCGGAAACGACTCAATTGATGAAGTCATCAAATTTAGTCGATTACACGCCAGATCTTCAGTGTTTCGCATTAACAAATAATTTCCTTGAAGGGATTCATCAGAAATAATTTTTTCGAACAGGAATGTGATGAGTGAAGCGGATTGTGTCGGATGTACTCTTTCCAGACATTTTAATAGGCGGCGAACAAAGCTCGGAATCTTTAAATTTTCATCACATCTGGCATTAATCGCTTGTATAAATAGACCACTGGATGCAGAGTTACGATGAATAGCACTTATGAATTCACTGACAGGCAATTCAAAACACATTTTAATGATTTCATTAATATTTTGGACAATAAGCCAAGTCAAGTGTTCGGCATCATTCATGTTCTCACAAACAAAATCACAAAACAATATCAATGATCCTCTTCTTATAATTTCGATACTCGAAGAAAACACAAACCAATTTTTAATTTTATTCGCACTGCCTCTTCGTTTGCCAACCGATTGACGCCTAGAGCTCAATGAACTAATATTATCACTATTGGGTCGAATCAATTTATTCCAAAGTCCGTCTTCACTATTGTCTTCATAGTTGAGTAACATTAATAGATTGAACCATTGGAGCGATAAAGTGGGACAAGTCGGCAGAATAGACATAAACGATGAATTAGTAGTGCTCAGCGAAAAACCACTGAAATAACTCTCTTTTTTGTCGCAATTATCAGGAGATTCTTGAGACTGACTTTTCTTAATCAAACCCATCGCCGCTTTGGCGACGCGACGGAATGAACCCGATTGGAACATATGAGTCAATATAAGTAAATAGTTTGCCAATTGTTGCACCAGAAAATCACAATGACTTATGATATCTTTATAGATGGAGTGATTGCGTGTTGAGATTTCATGTGTACACAATTGTATGATTTGAAGCAGATATGAGGCGAACATCTCTTCCGATTCAACACTAAATGGCTCGTTTTGATTAGTAATTGATGACATATGGAATGGAATAGAGTTCGTAGAACTGAAAGAAGAAGTAGGAATGACAGGCAAACCGAACGGTCCAATGGTTACTATTGAGCTCTTCATTTCTTCTAATCTGGCGATAACTACTTCCTCCTTGACCTGAACTATTAAAATTCTCAGAATAACTAATATCATTGCTGTCCATCGATGGAAATAATAATAATTATCAGTTATATGAGGCTGTGGTGCAGCAAATAATGCTTTTAATAATATATCAACAGGTCTGAAAACACTGGGAGACACCGATTCGAATAGAGAGTGCAATATCTCTAATGAGTTATAACAATCAATTTGTATCGATTGCTTAATGAGTTGTGGCAGCAAAATATCAATTATTTGTCGAGAAATCTTTTTCCATTTTTCTTCTCCTTCTTTTTTGCTTTGTTTCGTTACAATGAGAAGAATTTGTAAAATTTTCGGAAACTGTACTAACTTTAGACAATTGGCAACAATCACTTCTCTCTGAGCCTCCAATTCTTTACTTGAGTCAACTTTACTCGCATTTCGTAACAAAATTAAATCTTCAACAATACACTGAAGAGAAGGCGAAGCAAACTTTTCGGGCAGTTGTCCGCTCGCTATAATTCCATCGCACAATTGAATAATTTTTGGAATTCCTATTATAGGTTTTGAATGATATCTTTCATAAGAAAGTAATATCAAAAAGAAAAATATGTGACCAATCAGTTCATGATAATTATCGAATTGTCCGCTTTCTATGAACTCGAACTGCTTCAAAACAAATCCAATGAATATTTGTTCCGAGTCTAGTAAACAATAATTGACTCTAAGTTGAACCAATTGTGATAACAAGTCGAGTACTTCGCACTGCAATCTGATATCACTCGTGACTGTGTATTGTTTCAATGCTTTTATAACCACTGGTTCGAAGAGTCGTATGTGTGAAGTGAGAGCAGCCTTCGTGTTCTGACTAATTGAAGAGTTGGCAGATATCATGTTCTTATCTAATATCAAAGAAACCCTTTTCTCTACTTTCTTCCTGAGCCAACTCGAAAAAGTTAAATCCGTTTCATCATTAGCACTAAAACTGCTGCCCATTCTTGAAGACATGGACGCATATAATTGAGTGAATTTAGTGTATGGCGAAGAAAGACAACAATTGTAAAGTCCGAAAAACTCTGAATTATTAGTTGTCCTGTTGCCAGAAAATGAAGATCTGTTCGAAACTCCACCGATAGACTCATCTATTACTTCAGTGCTATAATTATTATTGTCATTACTGAACATAACAGTGAAATTAGTGCCAAATATGCATTTTAAAAGTTGTCGCACATTCTTAACGGCCAAACTGGGCTCAAGAGTGAAAACAGTTTTCAAATAATGTAACAATTCTTCTGAGTATTTACTAATGAATTTAATGGTTGCGATTTCCAGTAATCTCGAAAAATTGTTTAATGTTACGTTTAGAAGGGATGATATTTTATCTGCTTTCAAGTCCATCGATGTTTTGCCACTCAAATAGGAAGCGCGAAGCATTTCAAAAAGTTTCAAATAAATTGTATTTGAAGCGAATTGTAATTTCGAATTTTTGTCTTTATCTAACTTTTCGGAATCACTTTTCTTTATCACTTCACTCTTATCTCCCAAATCAGAGTTTTGTTTGATTTGTTTCTTTCTGATGGGACTCAATGTTGAATTAGATAACGTTTGAATTACAGGCATTTTATTATTACTTGTTATTGAGCTCATGTTTGAAGAAGTAAATGATTCATCAATAATACACGAGTAGATATTCATTATTTTAAGCAAATGATTGAAATAAGATTCTAAATGTGTCGCTAAATAAAGCGATTCACTACTTATTATTCCCCATTCAAGTTCAGTGACTAAGACTTCATTTTTGTTATTTTTGATTAAATTATAGGCCAAACCTTCTAATATATTGCCGGTTAAAGTCAATAAGTTTTGATGAGTATTCAGATCCAAAACTACAGTCATATTAGCCGACAATAATGCCGTTGAAATGTTCAACAATTGAGTTGTAATAGATCTTTCGGATAAGTCACAACCCCATGAGTTTGGATATTGTGAAACTTGATATTTCTCCGAAATTAGAGATAAAGCACTACAATATCCGAATAGAGCGTTTTTATTGTCTAAATTGAATTGTAATCCATTTAACAACATTTTAACAATGTTTGAAAGATTTGTTTCTAATAAATAATTAGAAGTCGGACTAAATTTTTCTAAACTCAACGGATCAGTGAATGCTTGAATCGGAGGAATAAAATTGTCTAAATCTTGAAAGCTTTTAGTTCTTTCGGGCAGATTCTTAAGTGTGTGTTCGAATGCTATCGCTGTTATGGGATCGTTATCGAAATGAAAAACCGGAGTAAATAGTGTGGGAATCAAACTATTTGGAAAAATTTTTTTGTAAATTAAAGAATTTGTAAAAAAGTTACAAATAGTTATTTATAAATTACTTGACGAGAGCGACACAAACGGCTTCTCTAACGCGAAAATCTTCGTCAGCAATGAGTGAAAAGAAAACTCGATTCACAATCTTTTCTTGAATGCTTTCTTGTTTCACAAGTATTCCCGTCTGAAGTGGAGATTTAGACGACAATTCGAGATAATGAATGACTTTATAGGGAAAATCAGACAATACGTCAACGAGTTCGGCCTATAATATGCATTTGTCAAACTATAATCAATATTCCGTCAAATAACAAATAAAAACCTTTAAGAGCCAATAGGGATTATCCTTCAATCCCATCAACTGTTCAATAAAAGAAAGCGCCATCAAATTAACAGAATCATTGGATTCCAAAAGACTACGAAAGCAGAGTTTGAGTCCCAATAACCCATGTTTTATAGCCACTGAAGAGTTATTCTTGTCTGATATTATTGTTGATAAAATATTGAGTAATTCTTCCAAACTGGGGGCCTCTTTAACATAAATTAATAATTATTTGATTAAAGACTGCTTAGAATAAGAAATTTTTAAAGGTTTTTTCACAAGTAATACCTGGATATGCAGTTATTGAACAATTTAGAAGTAAAAATTTATTATAAGAATCCGGTTGTTTTAAAACTTCATTAATGAAATTTCCAATAACTAAAGCTATTTGTCCTCTCAATTGGGGGTCTGAATGAGTCGAAAATAATAGAATATCCCAAACTTTTTGAGGCGATTCACCTGAAAATACATTTTTTCATTTCAAACAAATCACTAAAACTAAAATCTAGTTTTAAAAACAATATGTATCTTTTCGTTTAATGTTAATTGTATTGACTTCAATAGACTTATGGAATTATGAATAAGATAATTATATCAATTCTAAATTAGAACTTTGATTAAAAGTCAAGCCTAATCTTTGGTTATTTTTGAAAAACTTTTGAAGGAAAGAAAATTCATCAACTAAATAGTCAATCATAAAATTTAGTGTTTTACAGGAAAGTAGTAACAAATTTTGTTCATTAATTTAGTTCATAACAAATTCATTCATTGATTGTCTCATTTTTTACAGTTCGGTTCAAACTAAATAATAAATACTAATTATAGTTACGAAATAAAAATAAATTCAATTCCATGAGTCTTTCGAATTACAAAACGAAAGAATAGTCATAAATACCGGGCTTTTGCAAAATGTTGTCTAATTCTAAATAAACATCAATTATTAATGATTTCGGATGAAGTCTTACGACGGCTGCAATACATCCTAAAGCCAGTGATTTAACACTAACGCGAACTATTCTATCAGGAATTAAATTTCCTTGAACTCCATTCAATAAATATTGAGTGCATAAAAGTCTCACACAATACTCTAATGATGGAATGTTTTCAGTTACAAACTCTCCGATGTCACCATTCTATAGACAAATAGATCAACAAATGATTTATGAAATTTTCGTTCTCGAGTTTAATTTTGTAAAAAATTGAAGCTTAAAAATAATTACAGTTAGCATTCATTTTAAAACTCAAACCTAATAAATTAGTCTCAAAATAAATTCAATTTAAACCTAATTTATCGAAATTAAAATTCATTTATTCAAATACCTCTATTTCGAATGAATTGATTCAAAAAATAAAACGAATTCAAATCAAAGATAAAAACGATTTTATAAAAAAAGTGATTCTTTTAATCTTTGTTTCTCGATTAAACGATTTTCTTGAGTAAATTAATTCTTTATCGATAAAATTTTTGCAGCGCAACGTTTTGGTATTAGAAGAAAAACTAATCCGAAAAGTAAAAAAGACTTACATTAAATCTTTCTTCGATAGCATCAAAGCTATCAGTAGTACAGGGAGAGAGTTGCATATCATTAATAGAGTCTTCATATTCAACATAAGTTAATTTAGTGTTCACTTGAAAACTAGAAGATGAGTACTTATTCATACTTTTCACTGATTGTGTTTCCGATTCTGATGCAAAAGTTCTCTCATTTTCAATTCTAGTCAATTCAATAGACGTTTCGTAATTCTCATATTCAGTTTGGATATCATTGTCATTGAAATCTTCAAGAGATTTAGTCGATTGATCACTTTCGATGATTCTTTGAAAATTAGGTACAGAATAAGATAAACTTTGATCAGATCTATCATCGAGTGCTGTCACACCACAAATGTTGACTTCTTCGTCATCGCCTAACGATTCGACATTAATAGAAGAACAACTCATTGAATTATTGCTTTGCATTCTTCGGTTATGTCGATGTAATGATAGCATAGAAGGAGACGCTGGAGAAGATCGAATATATGTACCTATTCTTGACTTATCAATCCCTTTAGAATCGATAAGATATGGAAGAATTAGTTTTGGAGGTGTTTTCATAATTTGCAAAAGAGCTTCCAATGCGGTTAATATAATGTTTGGATTATTATTATAACGAATATTATGTAAAATCAATTCATAAATTTGTAACAAATTTTCAGTAATCGAGTCATAATCTTTAGCAATAGCTTCTCTTTGCTTTTGACTTACGCCAAAAGTTTTTAAACTTTCATATTCGATATGTGAAGGAATGTTACACAAGTGGGGAATCATATGCTTTACGCAAAGGAATATTCCGATCATAATTCTATCACTTGTTTGTTGGTCCAAAGCATTATCTTTTGATTCAGAAATAGTATTCATTTGATTTAATGACTGCAATAAATGGCTTAAAAGCCACGAGAAAAAAATTTGAGGTTTTCTCGAGTGTTGACAAATCACAACCAGAGAAGAAGCAGCGGTTCGCCGAACACTCGACATAACAAATTGCAAATTAGGCAAAAATGCAGTCAAAACACTTATTATTTCATTATCTGTCGCAAAAGTGGCCAAAATTGGCATTATTTTAGTCATTGCTATTCGCAGTGTTTCTTGAATTAAGTCTTCTTCAGTTCTTTCACTAATTTTGATCAAACACGGGAACAGATTTAAAACATAAGGTCTGCATTTTGCCGGTCGTGTCAAATGACACAAATCTGCGAAACGACTCAACGCTGCTCTCAGACTACGACTCGAACCATTCTTTTTGATTTCTTTGTAGAGCTCGACTTGAATTCTGCCCAATTGTGTGTCCAATAAGTTCTTAATAGTTCTATTGAGACACTCGTTGGCAATCATTCTGACGTCAGAATCGGAGTCATCACAACAGGCGAGGAATATCTCGATCGCTATTCCAAGAAATTTGTTAAAGTCTTCAATATTTCTGTTATTAAACAAATAATTATTAAATGAATTGAAATATCAAATAATCTAAAAAATGATATCAAACCTCAAACCCGGACAACAAATAATGTCTGCGATTGTATTGCAATGAATTGTTTTGTCTTTTTTTGTTAAAGAAGTTTCTCTTTTTCTGCAAAAATCATTTAAAATACAATTGAATTAATAATTAATAAAAATTTGAAAATAAAAATAAATTATAATCACATAAAACGAGTCGAAACGAGCGCTTCTTCGGGTCTATCGATTGCCGTTTGAATTACTTTTAATGCTTCAAAAGCTTTGACTAATTTCTCGATTGAAGCCATAATTTAATTAAATTTTTAAATTAGTTGAAATACCATTTAATTAGTTATTTAACTAATATTTAGATATTCGATACGATAACAAGTGACAAAAACGCCACTCAATTGAACAAAAACAAAAACATAGAAAAAGCCAAACATTTCGTCATTGGCTCTAAACTTAACAGAAAGGATGTCATTATTTCATAGCTTTTAGTATTTTGTTGAGATCAAAAAAATTCAATTTCAATATTGATATTAGTGTTCATTCAAAGAGCATAAACTTTTTTAAAACTCTAATTAAAATCTAAAAAATTCAAACTTCATTTGGATACTAAAACATGCAAATTATTCCTTAAATAAATTCTTTAATCTTATATTAATAAATGATTATCAAAAAGAATGGGATTCAAGAATTTCTAATCAGTTGAATAATTAGTAGCAAAAACTTGAATAAAGTTAAACATTTGAACGAATGAAAATATTTAATGTGAAAAAATTGTAAACTCTTTAATACAAAGTTTAAATTTGAAAATTGTACAAAATGATGATTTATTTAAATTTATAAATAAGTTCGCGCAAAGATTCTCAATAGTTTTCCTCGTCTCACATCTGCCGCTTCCTTAAGCACAATATCACTGTTGTTGGAATTAAGTTCCAGTTGTCCTATCAATTGAATTGCTTTAGTTTTACGTTCAGTTTCACCTCTTCTCGAATGCAAATTAACGAGAAACTCGAGTAGAGTTATGTCCCAAATGGTTTCATATAAGTCATCACAAGAGTCATTACAATTTCTTTCACCTAAAGCTTTAAAAGCGAGCGCATAATTTGGTTCTCGAGTCAATTGATGCAAAACAGCGGCCTGTGTATGACATCCAAGTTTGACACAGCAGTGAATCATTCGATGTATTACTGCGTCTTCTTCTGTATATTCCGAACTGAATGAAGTGAAATATTTAGTGCTTATCATTAATATAAGTGTGAAATATTTGAGTGCGTCCGCATATAAGCCATCGACTAAAGTAAGCTCTGCTCTGCATTTGAGTAAAACTATTTCATTAGGCTTTTGATTCAAGAATTCGTCTAATAATAGATAGAGTGCAGACGAAACGCTATTTGAATCGAGTGTCGCACTCAAAGAACTGGCCAGAGATGAGGGCCATAAAGATGCGAATTGAGGAGCGATTGTGAGCTCTTGTGTCGGATTATCTCTCACGAGATTATGAACTTTTGATATACAAGAGATAATTAATGTTATTATTGTTAAGTCTTTGAATTTAGACATAAAACTAACGAAAGAATTCGAAAATGTCAGTGAAATCGATTGTGATTTCTTGTTAACAAGAATTGGATTTACAAAAACACTGACCAACAATTCCCAAAAATCTTTAGCTTTAGTATTAACTGAATTGGAATTTTTGTCAAAGGCTAACCAACTTATATACGAAGAAAACTTTATGACTCCAACCGAACTGTTACTAAAATCTTTGAGTGATTGAGGGCATGATTCCAATAGGAAAACACAACACAATTCAGTTAATTCTTGAAATTCTAAAACATTTTTCTTGTCAATAGTCCTTAAAGTTCGATTACATTTTCCAATCAAATCAGTAATTCTTCTCTCATCGACATCAGTGCTATCGAAATGATATTCTAAATCAGTTCTCAATAATTCCCATTTGATGGCGTCTGCCAATTGCGGAAACGACGCCTGAATGTCTTCCAATAAAGATAAATATAAAACACGTGATTCGATAAACAATTTAGCATTTCTTAATTGATTTGCTTTCGCAAAAATAATGTGACATTTTTCATATTGTGTTTGCGGCAAATTATGCAATAATTTGCTTTGACTTAATGGTAAACTCCATTTACTGTTAATCATCATCGGATGCTTTTGTGTCTTTGAAACTAGACTTTGAATGAGTTCGGGTTCTGTTGTTTCCAAAAGTAATAATTCTGGATCTTTAAGTGCGTGATCTTCTTCTGCATCGATCTCCCCCTCTTCGAACATTTCTACATCGCTGTCATCGACGTCCACAATTTCGACATCAACTTTTGTAAATAAAGATTTATTCAAGAGATCGTTCAGTCCCTTAACTTTACTGCACAGATATTTAATCAATTTTTTAATAATATTTCTCCGTTTTTTGTCGACATATGTTTTATAAGCCGAATGTAAAGCATTACTGATTTCTTTCAAATCAATCATACTTTCGAGAGAAGAAATATCAGACGTCTGTTCATTAATTATTTTCTCAATTTTTTCCTTCACGTGTTCTTCCAAATCAATTAGTTCTATATTCATATCTTCATTGGATTTATTTGACAAAAGATCTCGAGTCGAAACTAGAAATCCGTCCAAATGATTGAATGACTCTCTTTTAGACATAGAAATTAGTTCGAAATAATTGTTAGCCTTATAGTAGTCTTCTTGAAAGAAAAACCATTTGCCGATATCATAGAGTATGTCATCGACAACATCGCAAATATTCATTTTGACAGATTTGGTCCAATCGCACACAAACTCATTGTTTTCGACATCAGGTGAATTACTAAAACAATGAATGCCAGGCATTGAAACCTCAACATTACTTCCTTTTTGTTTTTCGAAAACAACTTTTTCAAGATCTGTGACTGCAATCAAATACTGTTCCTGTAATTTTTTCATAAGACAGTCGAGAGCTTCGGTTGAGACAAAACAGGGATCAATTTGTTGTTGTAATGTTAGGGGAATTGTGGGGCCTTTTGGTACACGTGAAGGATAGTTAGATTTCATAATATATCTTAAAATCCATCGATAGTATAGAATACAAGAGAATAGTTTACAAGAAGTGGAGGCCTTATTATAGTCACAATAACGGATGAATTCACTCAACAGAAAGTCCTGTTGTGTTGGCGGAAGATTTGTTTCCAATTGATTCAAATCCCAATTCAAATGAGCCATTATTTTGAATGACAAATATCTGATTGCATTACTTTTCTTGTTATCAATTTCTTTCTTAATAATTATCTGCTGTTGACTTAAACCTAAACCATTCAATTCTTCGTTTCCATTATTGTTATTATTATTATTATTATTATTGTTATTATTAC
>JAQIWZ010000364.1:0-20833 GCA_034697245.1 Malaconothrus monodactylus | reverse complement strand
TCTTTCATGGCCAGAGCGATGTCCAATTGTCGTTCGTGCCATCGTTTGGCTTGTATGAGATCACCCATACATCTGGACGCGTGACCTAAACCTGCGAACGCTTTTGCTTCGATCGTGCGATCGCCGATCTCTTGAGATATTCGCAATACTTGTTCGTGAAATTGAATCGCTTGTTCATAATTGCGACGGTAGTGATGAGCAGATCCTAATTATAGGCACAAATAGTTTTCTAATAAGTTTCTTTCAGAGCTTAAAAATATTTACAAAATTTGTTTTTCTCAATTTCTGTATGTTTTATGAAATATGAGATTAAGAGATATGGAAAACAAACCTAAGTTAGAGTAGGCACGCGCTTCCTCAGCCTTATTTCCTAATAGTTTTGCTAACTTGACATGTTCTAAATGGCATTCAATCGCTTTCTCAAAATCTCCAGACGCCAAATACACGGCCCCAACATTTCCAATTTCTCGCGCCTCAGCTAAAGGATCGCCTATTTGTCTGACCAGTTGGAGACACTGCTTATGACTGGCCAATGCGTTGTTTATATCACCAATTGCTGAATAAACGTGTCCTAATGATGTGAGAGCGAGTGCCGCTTGTGGTGTGTGTTTGCCTTTCATGGCTAACACTAATTGATATCTATGCGAAGCTAATGCCTCTTTATAGTTGCATTTTGCGAAATAAGCTGAACCAAGATTTCCATGAGCTCTACATTCCCCTAAGCTATCGCCTAATGATTTGGCCACCTTTTGGTTTAGACAAAAATGTTTCAAATAAGTTATAAATTTAGTTATCGGTTATCAGTTTGAGGTGAGCTTTGAAAAAGAAATTTTGAGAAACAAAAATTATAGTTTAAAACTCTAAATGGAATTTCAATGAAGTTTTAATGAATTGAAAAAACATTTTCAAATATTTGATAAATGAACCAAAAGTTCTGATACAAGTTAATTATCGAAGGCATTCACTGAATAAGTTATTCGATGGAAGAAATCGATTCGATAGCAATTAAACTTTATCTTTTTTGGTCATTTCATTCAATTTTAATCTCATTAAAAAATAACAAAAAAACTAAACGAATGAAAAATATCGACAAAAATGTAACTCAAAATTGCATTTGAAATGAGATAATCATAAATCAATAATGAAAACTATTTGTATGCAAATCATAATTGGAATAAAACATTTTTAGAATTCATTAAATATCTGGTGGTATTGGAGGCAAATGTGAAATAGTTGTGAACGAGTTTAAAGCTATAATTTAGTATATTTAAAAAATAAATTATTCAAAAAAAGAAGATTTTATTTTCTAGTCTTCGACTTGTCGTCTATAAAATACCTGAAGGTCTTGTTGCATATAACTGATGGCTTTGTCCAAATTATTGAGCGCCCAATAAGCGGAACTCAAGGCTGAGAATACAGAACCTCTTAATTTGAGGGAACACGAACCAATTTTGAGCGAAGACTCGAGTACAACAACAGCTGCTGCGTAATGTCCGGACGCCAGCAATTCTTGACCAACAACTGAAGTGATGACAAACGGAGACTTATCAAAGTTCATAACTTGTAATTGTCGATAAGTCGGCTCTAATGTTGCTCTTAATGGCGATTTCATTGCTGTCTCCACAAAACCTGATAATAGTTGGACTGATTTACTGTCTTGTGCCAGACCTGATGCGAATGCCGCCAATGCGTCTGAATATCTTCTGAGACACTGTTTAGAAGCAAAAACAAATTAAGATTATATTATATTTCTAATTATTTAAGATTTCAAATACAAGTGATTAATGTTTTCAAATAGTTTTTAATTAATCGTGAGCTGAATCTTAAGTCAAATTTTTGAATTTGTATGAATTGCTTTTTAAAACATAACTATATTTTATTAGTCTTTAAGCAGATATGCAAACAATCATTAGTTAATTAAAAGATGAAACGAAACAAAATATTTATTCTTTGATTGATATACTTTAAGAATAAGTTATTCGTTAAGAAAATAATTTCTCAACTCAATATAGGCTTTTAGTTGAGGTTTTATTTCTGGGATGAGAAATGATGATAGAATTGATATTGACATAAATAGATAGCTAAGTAATGCTCAATCAATTTTCGACCTTTAACTTCGAATAATCTTAAAAAACAGGAAAGAAACCAGTGGTGGGGCAAACACAACATCCCGTCAGAGATATGCCAATAATTAAATATCTCATTAAAAGTATCTAAAAGTTTATAATTGTATTTTATTTTTGTATGAGATTATACTCTGTTGATAAGATCAACGAAAGTAAATGTCAGATAATATACGAATTTTCACATTTTTTTCAAGATATATCAAATAATATTGTTGTAAAAGAAGTTTCTACACAATGAACACATTCAACAAATTCGTTGACAGTTAAGAGATTGATATAGCGCTTGTTTATGCATAAACTGATACTTCTTAAGCTCAGTCGAGTATTTCAGTTAATTATATTGTAAAAAAAATTCATTTTTCAAAGAGAAATACAAAATTATCATTATTTGCAATTGTTCGTTATTTTTGAAATAAATTGCCTCAAAAAAAGAGCTAAAATTTGGAAATTGAATCTGAAATACTTTGATTTATTGAATATTGAAAACATTAGTTTGTTTGTTTGTTTGCTTTTCTTTTATTAACGCAACGACAAATTATTGAAACCGAGAAATAAAAATTAAAAGTTTAACAAATATTTATGAAAGTGACGAATTTTTTCGTATATATTATTTGAGTAAACATTGGGGTAAAAAATCTTAAACGTTTTGCGGAAATATATATTATTCGCCGGCAACTGGTTTTTAATAGATTAGGGAATGATATTAACAATATATTATACAATCACAAAACGAGAATTCCGACTCAAATAAATAGTTGTGTTCATAAAATTTGTCTTTTGAATTGTAAGTTCTTATACACTGAAAAACCGGAGATATTTCAAAGTTGGAAAAAAGATTATAAATTCTATATATAATAAATAATAAGATAACTTATTATCGCTATTGATATTTTTGAACATTGTTTGAGGCAATCAACGAAACGATTAGAAGGAAGAAAACCAAACGAGAAATTTATGAAAAATGAATCAACTCTTGAAAAATATAAAATTTATTTCGTGCAAAATAATTGCTTAATTCATAAGCTATTTTTTAAAAATCTATCATAAAATATGATAAATTCTTGCAAATATAACTCTTTTAAAATGGGCAAAAACTTTGAAAAATGAAACATTTATTGAAATTTGATATTCATATAAATTCTTGAAGTTTCATATTTTTCGTATTCAAGAATAATTTTTAGAAAAAAAAATTGTAATACAATATTGAAATCCATTTCCCGATTATTTAATTGTGAATTTGAAAGAAATTATCATTTTTAATATTTTCCAATAATTATAAAATTTATTTGAGTCATAAAAACTATACGGAATATACGGAATATGTTTTATTTATAATTAAGAAATAACTAAAATTCAATGTTTTTATCGCTTGAAAGCGAAAATCATATGCACAACAGTTCAAATTTATACACAATTTTTACCATAAAAATGGTTAACGATATGAAGACTATAATAACTTTCATTTAGTTGAACAATAAATAGTATTCAAAAAGAAGGAGTTCTCGTAAAAGCTCGTATGCGATAAAAGTCAAACATTTTTCTATACAGTCTCTCAATTGTGAAGCAATCGAAATAAAACTAATCGAAATCTTATTCGTAAATGACTTAAAAACATGATTATAATTTGATTAATAATTAATTTGCGTCAATTGAAGTCAAACTTGATATTTGTCAGCGAAAACTTTTTAGTATATCATAAAAATAAAATCGAAATTCATAACATCAGCGCAAGAAAAAGATTTGACATTTTCTTTACTCAGAAGAGAAAGAGAAAGATTTATGTTTATTGATAATTATCATTTGAGATTATAAAAGATTTATAGTTATTTACAGTAAGCTTTTCAGTTCGTAACTAAATATACATAAACATTAGCTTCTTATGTAAGAAAAGGAGCAAAAAGTCTATATAAAACTCTTAACATTGAATTTATTTTATATAAATTTGATTGAAGGATAAAATTCAAAGTTTTTTTTCTGATAATATTTCAAAATTCATAAGCAAAGGAAAAGATTGAAATATTTAGAAGTCTGAAAATAAGACTAAAAATTGATAAATTTGAGTTATTTTACATATTTTATTGCATTTACTAAACATTTATTTATTACTAAAAGTGTTGAATTAGATAGAAATCACTTTAAAAGTCAAGATCAATGAACGCGATTACAGCTGTTTAATGGGAGAGTATTCGTCAGCAAATTAATGACAATATATACAAATTAGAGATAATATTTTATCACTCACTAAAAAACGCGTTCAGATTATAGCTAAATAAAAAAATAAATGTTTTATTTTCTTTCTAATACACCAATAAAATATCAAAACCGGACTTATTTTTATAATAAAAGTTTACTTTTTTTGATTTATGTGGCGATAATGTGCATAAAATTGCGATTATTAAACCAAATTTTGAGTCACTATTACTACTAAAATCATCTTTTTTGGGCAAAACTTCTAGATATTTATTTATTAGGCATAAGTTTATTTAAAATAAAAGTTCAAAAATCGACTTAAGATCTGAATGATTAAAAATAAAGTTTTTATAACTCTGCTTACGTAAATGATTCAGTATTTGAACAAAATATTAAAACTAAAAAAGTCTACAAATATTTAATAACAATAAACGATAAAAAAAACTTTTTCTATAGACCAAAAATGAAGTATTTTTGTGACTTAAAGAATTTGAATTGTCAAAAAAATTCATTCAATTAAAACTTTTGACGAAATCATAGCTGAGTTCATAAATTGTTAATAAATTTAGGAATTAAATCATAAGTGAAAAGTTTAAGACTTAGTACTCGTAACTCAAGTATTATTCGACTTGAAAGCGGATTTCTTTTGAGGCAAAATTCCTTCAAAAGCGATTCCAGTCAAAGGACTGAATAGTTAGCTCTCAAACAATGTGTGTTTCATGCTTTCAACACTTTAAATATATCATTAAATAGTAGTAAAAGCCAAATAATACAAACTTTATTATATATAATCCGTCAGAAAGACATGCATTAATCTAAAGAATGCTTTATAATAATGCAATAGAGAGATTAATGTCAAACTATATCCTCATTTATGATCGAAACTTCTTTACATCTGCGAAGTTAAAAGTCTGCAGTATTTTTATTTGAAGCGATTGTTTATGAAATCGTGTGTACTTCAAATCGATCAATGATTCGAGTTTTTTGCGACGAATATAAAGAAATATTTTGATTTTATCATGAATTATAAATTAAACTTTTTTTACTCTTTTTATAGAACGTATGATTAAATTTTTCTTTGACTAATGACTGCAATGAATTTTTTCAAAGTATTCTAAGTATTATATAATTCGTATTTAATTTATTCAACTCATAAAGGAATGCATTACAATCCCATACAAAAGGGGTATTTAGGAAAAGGGAATAAATTTCGCATTTTTCTCAATCGATGTAAAAATTTATGAAAGATTAATAAATAATAGAATAAAAAACTAGTTGAAAAAAAATATTTCACATGAATGTTGAGCAAAAAAACCTCTAATTAAACGATTTAAAGAAAAAGAGTTATAAGTGTAATAACAGTAAAAACTAAACTTTATTTAACAACTAAGGAATTAAATAAAAACTTCAATTAAAATAAATTATATAAGAAATAAAATTCAAGTAAAAAATAAATAAATAAAAACTAAACTAAAAAAGTAGATAAATAAAATTGAAGTGACCTGAAAGGCAATTCCTTGTCTATAGTAAGCTTTACTCCAGTTAGGATTCAATTCTCTGGCTTTGATGGCATCCTGTAATGCTTTCGTAAATTTGCCGATTCGACAATAAGCCGCAGACCGATTACCATATAATACATAGTTATGTTCGTCCAATTTTAATGCTTCTGTATATAATCTGATTGCAGTTAAATAATCGCCGGCTTGTAATGATTGCGATGCGGCACGAATTCGATCCATAAATTGGTTTTTTGTTGTATTTGTACTGCTTGTCGACGATATTGTGGTTGTCGTCTCCAATTCGATGCCCAACTATTATAATAAGATAAGTAAATAAATTGAAAGGCTCTCGAAAGCAATGATAAGTAAATATTTAACTCATGCATAAGAAAGTAATACTTTCTTACATTCAGTTTCAAAGTTTTTTTTCTTCTAATTTATGTAAAAAAAAATCTCAGAAAAAGTTTGAGATGTGGTGAGAACTGAAATATTATTATGAAATGCTATTGAATGAACTCAATTATAGTTTGAAAGATTTTTTTTTCTCTCTCTTCTAAGAATCAAAAACTTTCCGAATTTGAGTTTAAGGCAATCAAAAATGTTTGAATTCCTGGTTCGACAAAGCATTACAATAGGATAGAAGAAATCTTTAGAAATCTTTTCACGAAAAAACGAGTTCAAGCAATTTGAAAGCGACCTCTGAAGGTAAACTTGATTTGAGGTAAAATAATTCATGATTTATATCCAATCTTAAGGATTTATTAAACTCAGAGTCAAGTCTTTCTAATAGTTGTATTTAAGGCCAATTTAATTGCGTTATAGAAATCAACGAAATACCTAATATATAAAAAGTTAATCTAAAGAAAAAATTATACTCGAAAATAAATTTTCAGAAGCTTTTTTTAAACTATAATCGTATTTATCAATAAATATACGAAAAAAGTTGAACTTATTTTATAAGTTTTGCTCTCGTTTGAGCTCTAAAGTCAATTAATTTCAATTTCAAGTTTAAGGAATTTGTATTTTGCGAGAGAGGGAGAGAGAAAGAGAGAGAGAGAGTATAAGTTTTTATATTTATATTAATAATGAATTTATTCAAGAAAAGAGAAACCAGTTATAATTAATGTATTAATTACTAGTACAGTAGCGCATCGGTTCTCCCGATGCGGATCTTGAAGTTAATTTTTTTTCTTCAAGAGGCAAACCTTGTCCTAACTTATGCTTAAATATTTTTGAGGACAATAACCATTTCACTATTCAATGTGTAAATTAGCCATTGGTGTGAATAATAAGCAATAATAACTTAATAATAAACTTATATTTATCATAAATTTCATACTATTTGTATTGATTTAATGGTTATCTTAAGAAAAGAATAGAATCTAATTAACACATTCTTTACATAAACTGATAATTTTATTTTTATTTTATTTTTTGATCATTTAATTACAAGCGTAAAAGTCAACAGAAAAAGAGGTTTTAGTACTTTATGTTTGTGGTTTTTTTTCAACAGATTTTTCTTCAAACTAAAACTTATACTAAATATTAAATATTACTTCCACTAAAAGCTTGAAATATTGTTTAGTCAGCAAAATAAATGACACTTGAATTTAATTAAATCTATTACTACTTTTTGAGACTCAAGAAGTTTTATAATAATGTCTGACTTTAATGAAAATTGATTTGACTCTCTGTTTATGTTTCGACCATTTCAGTGCAATAACTCTTTATTAAAAATGAGTTTTGATAATAAGCTTTTTTGAATAGTAAATAAATTAGAAATATATTATACGATAAATATTCAGGAGTTAATAAAATATCTTAATATCAATAAATTCAAAAAATTGTTTATTGTTGTTTATTTTCAAACACATTTTTTCTTCAATAGTAAAGATCGTTGTTTGAGAAAAACTATTTCTCTTGAATTCAAATTTGAAATAATTATTTTTTTTCAATCGTTCAGTAAAATTAATAAATAGTTAAAAATTGAGAAACTATTTATCATAAAAAATAGAAAGCCTGAAGATTATCATAAGAAAAGATTGAATTGAATTAAAATAGTTTTTAGTAATTTTATGGCTAAAAAAATTTAAAACAAATTGAGGAAACGCTAATAATTATAAATTTAAACTAATGCTAAATAACTTAAAGCAAAGAAATTAGAAGAACTAAATTAACTAAAAAAAGATTTTAAGTAAGAAGAGAGAGAAAAAGAAATCAAAATAACGCAATAATAATAGGGTATAAGTTCTTAACTTAAGGGCATTAATAATACATATTTTCTTATATTCAAAACCAAAGCTTATAATGAAAGAAATGAATAATTTTTCTCTCTCTTTCTCGACTCTGTTCTCCTCTCCTTTTCTTTCTTCTGCTCGAAAACGCTTGACTCGATTCTATACACCGGTCTTATTATTATTATTATTATTTGGTTATAAGTAATTTGATATCTTAGCGAAAACTACTGCTAACTCGTAGTCTTAAAAGAGAGAAAAAATCTAAATATAGGAACGACCTTAACATAGTTAACATTAACTATTGGTCTTAAAGCTGGTGCCGCTTCTACTCTCAGGCCACAAATACCTATACAGGTGTTCCCAAATATTAATACAACAAGTAGTTTATGAATAACAAAAAATAAATAAATAAAAATATAAGTTTAATACTCTTTAATAGTTAACTAAAATTCATTTTTCTATTCATTTTTTTCTTCTTTGCTATTTGTAAAAAGTTTTTTTTTCTTTCAAATACTAATGTTTGTAAAAGTAATGTAATAAATAGTTAATCAGATCTGAATTTGATTTAAATTTTTCTTTCAAATATTGTCTCACATTTAAATAATTATTTTTGACTTTAAACAATTTGATTTCATAATAAATACAGAAGTTTATGGATCAGATAACAAAGGATTACGGAAACGATTTTGAACTTTAGTTTCAGATAATTTTAAGTTTAAAAATATTTGGAAAAAAACGTTTTTTCTTAAGTTTCTTAATTAAATTTTCAGGTTATTTGAAATATTTTCTGCTAAAAAAACTTCTCAAAAAAATTTTTCTTATCATTTAATTCAATAATAAATTGCAGTAAAATTGTATCGAAAGAAAGAAAAAAAGTTTTAATAAAACTTCAAACACTTGTTGAATAAAATCGATATGAGATTCAAACTGAAAAACAGCCGTCAGTTAAACAGACAATAAAACAAAAGGAATAGTAGTTTTGAAAAAAAGAGTTTAAACAAAAAATAATTAAATTAAATAAAAAATTGAATGAACACAAACCTCTTCCAACTCTTTCAATCGGTTGACATCCATTATAATGATTGTAACAATTAATCAATAAATACATTAAATTTAAGACAAATATTAATTACATTTTGTTTGAGTCAAAAACTTTTAAACAGTATTTAGTTTTTCGCTTAAATGAATCACATTTTTCTTCATTGAGAAAAAGCCATTACTTAACGAACAAAACAAACAAAATATCATTTTCTCTACTATTCAGCAAAACTTATTTCAAAACATAATTAATTAGTTCCACAAACAAATCGATGGCACATGTCTTCAGATGTCTTCAGATTTAAGTTTTCAACAAAAATAAAACTTTTTTCTTTCTCAAAACAAATAAATTCTTCGCTAATGAAAAATAATAGAAAAACTTTTTGACATCTTTTTCTTGACTAACATTTAATCGTTAAGTCAAATAAACGTTTGAAATATTTTTCTCTAACGCTAAGAGACGGAAAACAAATTTTTTGCCGCAAAACAAATCAAAACTTTGTTTGAATTTTACATTTTGTTAATAATATTATAATAAAAAAGGAGAGAATTGTTTGCACTTCAAAACTAATGACAATAACTTTTTGGTTAACAAAACATTGAATATAATAACTTTATTTTTATTTCATTTCAATTTTCATTCGTTTAAGGCTTTAAATCAAAAGCTAATTTCTTCTCATCTTTTTATTCATCGATTCAGTTGTGGTTAAAATCATTTGAAAACATAATTTTGTTGTTGTTTTGCAGAAAATACTTTAAAAAATTAAAGTAAAAAAAAATTTTCGGTTTGTTTTTCAAATCAAGATTCAAACACACATTAAATCCAAAGCAAAAACTTTCATGAATTCAAGAACACATTTGCATTAAATAACAAATAGTTATTCAAAAACTAAATAAACTTTTTTTTCGCACACTTTTCACAAATAATATTTTGGTTTAAAAGACACTCAGATTAATGAATAATTAATTGAAAAAACAATCACAGAAACAGTTTATTTTGAAAATAATCTGTTTTATTTCTGTCTGAAAAACTCATAACTTATTTGATTGCAACACAAACTGTATATCTTTTGGCAACGCTTCACATATACTCAGACACGAAGCGTTTGAAGCAATAACTAAAGAGAGACTGAATAAGAAGTGGTTTTGTTCGCAATAGACAGCTATAGCTATATAGCTGTAGTCATAGCTATAGTCATATAATGGCTGCAATGGTCCGAACGGCACAATGGAATGCCTGCGATTAGACTGGAATGCAATGCAATGTTGAACAAATGCATTGGTGAGAGTCAGGTAACGATGACTAGAAAGGCAGGTAAGAAAACTTTTTTTCTTCTTTCTATACGGAGGGGTCGTTGACGTATTAACGCATAAATCGTGAAGGGATGCGATTCACTATTACCACCCGCTGGCATGACATGTGTTTTATCAGTGGAGGACTGGCCTATCATTCCTTTTGATTTGGTCAATATATTGATTAAACTTTTAATTCTTTTAATTATTAATTCTTCAAAACACTTCTTAAACTATTCATACATTCATTACTACTGTATTTATATTTTTCTTCTTATTCTTATTCTTCTCTTTCTCTCTCTCTCTTTCATTCAAATTCAAAGCTAAACAAAACTCGTATAAACTTTTTTTGGTGAAACGTTTTTTAGCATTTCATACCTGATATGATAATAGACTTGTGAATATTTTTGCTTAAATTTTTTTCTTATCGATTTTCTTAACGAAATTAATTTTTTTTTGGCTGGCAGTCAAACATTTCAAGTTTGTTATTATATAACAAATAGCTTTTAATATTTTGCTCGTAAAGAAGTTATGTATTCATCAAAACAAAACTATTTCGTAAAATATTTGCAACAAGTTTTTTCGTTTTAAAAACTTCGCTCTTTTAAAACAATAAATAATTCATAGTTTTGAAAATTTGATTTTTGATTAAACGAATAAATTTGCTTATGATAAACATGAAGTTATTTTTAATACAGAAGTTTTTCCCTTTTAATTAATGAGAATAATATTTCTTTCTTCAGTTGAAAAGTTATTATAAGTTTAGAGCATTTCATATGGACTCATAGCTAGTTGTAAGCCTTGAAATATCGAAATTGTTGGTAGGTTTGGGCAAATTTGATTAATTGTCTCACTGAAAACATCTCTGTTGGAGTAATTTAAATAAATACAACTGTAGAAAAAAAGAAGAAAAATTACACTAACATTAGTACTACTCGGCATGCGATACAGAAACAAGCATTTCATTTATATTAGTTCATTATTAATACTAGAAGTCAATAAAGCTATTCAAATGGTAATTGTCTTCAACTAAAAATAGTTTTAATCAATATTTAGACTAAGAATTCCATTACTTGCTATTGAGATCAAATGGTTAGCAAAAAATTTTCTCATGAGAAAAATTTGAATATTATTTTTATTATACAGAAAAAAATTGTTCAGTTATGTAAAAATTCTATCAATGCCTTAATCGGATTAATAGATAATCTGACGTTTATAGGAGACCAGTAGCTAAAAGAAAATTTGGCATTAATTCAGTGCTATTACAAATAGAAAAGTTTAATTTTTACTGTTGTTTAGACATAAACTCACTTAAAAAATCACTGCATAATTCATTAGTGACAGTGAAATGATTTCCTTAAATCCTCTTTACTTGTTTTCGGTCTGACCCACAGAAATGATAGATTTCTCACCATTTTTCACCATTAAAGTCAAATTCTAACTTAATTTATGTGTTCAAAACTCTTAGACTACTTCTGCTAAAAATCAAATTAAAAGAGATTAAACTCTTGTTTTTATCATTTATTTTACTTTCAAAAGTTCTATAAAATGATTTTTTAATGAATTCAATGATTAATAATTCTTTTTCTATTTGTATTATAAGATTATAAGAATCAATTCAATTGCATATGAATGACACAAATCTTATAAAACTATTTGGTTTTATTATTAGTATTAGTTTTCAAAATTAATATAAATTTCTTTTGATCACGAGTTTCCCAATGCATTGAAAGTTGGGAAAAGTTTACCGAAAATTAGTTTCGATAAAACTTAAACTTCAAATTGAGTTAATTTTATTAAAAAAAGGAGAAAAATTTTCGTTTCCAATAGAAACCCCATTTTTTAAGCCCTCTTCTCTCCAATGCAAACTATAAGGTTATTATTATTATTATAACTATTATATTTGAAATATTGAACAAAAATAATAATGAAAAAAAATCTAGAGATATAGAAGGCTCACATCCCTCACATTCAACTCGACCAAACCTGTTAGTGAAATGTTGAAAACGTTAGCAATAGGGCTGTTATTGCCTCTTCTTAAGCTTATAGCCACCAAAAATATATAGTATATAAAAAATTCTTAAACCAAACGGCCTGCAAGTTAGTAATGTGTTTTTAATCACCTTCCAGTTCACCTCACTAGCAATCAGAGGCCATCATTTGGGGATTGGGGCGAAAAACTGAGAGACAGAAAGATGCAATTGGATGGAAATAAGAGACTTAAATGAAGAGACGAGATAGAAGAGAATAGGAGAGCGAGAGAGAGAATCAGAGAGAGACGAGTAAAAGAGAGAATTACAATTTGGGAGTTCGCCACTGATGGCAATTTACTGCTGAAGAATATCACGCGAAACATATCAAAGTAAAAAACTAGACAGATATGAAAGTACCATAAAATCAAAAAATAAGAAATAGAATGAGAATGAGTGAGAGATTGAGAGAGAAACAGACGGAAACACTTTTTTAGAGACTTTAATGCTAGAGACCGAACGACTGTCAGTTGAGTCCAATTTTTGTGTTTACCTGTGTTTTAAACACCTCTTTTCCGGTTTTATAATAGAATTTTCTACTTTTTTCATATTTTTTTCGAGTGCAAATTATACACTTCGATAGTATTGGAAAATTTTTATTTAATTTAAAAGTTTTTTTTGCTTCATATTATTTCCTCAGCGCTACTTTTTTCAGTTCTATTTTCTTATAAGTTTGTTATTATCAGTAATGCGTTTCGCTGAATAAGAAATTAAAACTTTTTTTTCAAAATTTAGAAGATATAAAAAATTTCATGATTTTTCTGTTCTTTGTTAAACAACAATAATTAAATTATTCTAAATTTCTAATAAAATTCTGTTAATTCAAAATATTTAGTTGTTTAAAACTTTGAAAGTTTATTTGTCTGTCTCTAGTTTTCAGACTAAGAAATAAGTCTAAAATTTTGCTCTTTTTCGGCACAGAAGGTAAATAAAGAGAGCTTTAATGTAAGGAAAGAAAAAGAAAAAAAACTTGAAAATCATTTTAAACTTATCATAAGATTATATTAAATTTGTTACGAAATAAAGAATTTACTATAACTTTTTCTTATTAAAAGTTTTCAAGTCTAGCGCTAATGCAGTCTCTATTCGTACTTAAGATATTAAGAGTAAAGTGTTTTATCGTTAAAAAAATTAAAGGCTTTTATTTATTAAAATTATTCTTTAGCATTAAGTGATAAAAATGATGTTTTTAAGAGAGAATAAGTTTTATTTAAGAGGAAAATTAATCCAATAAAATTTCTTCTTATTTATCTTAATAGAAGATTTGAGTTAATTTTGTTCTTCTTTTAAAAACTACTGGTGCTCACCATTAGAGCATAAATTTATTTGGCTAGTGGGTTGAAAATAGCCGATCCGTAGGTGGAACGAGTTCGTAAATTTTCACTTTGTTGTGCACTTTTGATTCTCAAATTTATATTATTTTCACTTTAAATTTATTTTGTCATTCAGAAAAGCAAACTTCAATTCAAAGATTATTAAGATTTCAACTCACATTATATACTAAATTATATTTTATCTTTAATTTATTTAATTTTATTTTTCTTTCATTCTCTACTTTCATGATTTTATAGCTCATTCAATTTTTTTTATTTATGTCTTCGCCAAACTCATAGTTTATTTAAAGTTAACTCTTCTGTTAATAATTCCTAATTTATTTTGCTTTGGCTATCATTTAATATTCAAAAACATATTTAAGCTCATTATCCAAATCTTCATGTACTCAATCAAATTGAGTTATCTCTAGATATATTTGGTTTCCATCATTAAAAGTCAATATAACTTACTTTTAAAAAACTAATTTAAATCCAATAACTCATATTCTGCACAAACAAAAATAGTTGGGATAAAAGTTTAAACATATTTTTTGCACGAAAAATATAAATATCTAGTTTTGAAAAAAAATTACATCCATTAAAATTATATGAAAATAACAATAACAACGATATCTATCAATGTCCCGCTGTTGATATGATGGAAATAGTGACCAAATGGCTGTAGTGTGAAGAATGATTGAGGATCTTTTTGGTGTCTTGTCTTGTGGTAATCAACAGCGGGCGGCGATATATCGGACATGCCGTGAAAAATCAAACTGTGAATTAGTTTTTAGGAGGAGATAGAAATATATTCCTCAGCTTAACAATACATCATATAAGATATGACATCATTTCATTGAATCTCAAACAATAATGTCTTATTAACATTATAATCATCCGTATAATTATCTTTAATAAGAGAATAGATTTGCTCACAATATATAATTTAGTGAATGCAATATCTTTTTATCAAATCTTTTCCTTTACTTTTTGAAATAAGTTTTAATTGAAGATAGATTTTTAAGGATAAAAGAGAATCAAAATATTATCAATTTTGAATATTAATAAACCACTCTATCATTCAGTAATTATGTGAATGAAATTTAATCGAAAAATGTGAGTTTAAGAAACTTTTTTGGCTCTTCAATAAAATATAACAATGAATGGTTTGAATGGTTGCATAAAAGCTTTTTCATAGACTATTGAATAAGTCGAGGGAAAAAACTGTAGATTAACTTCTCTTTAAGCTGTGTTACCAAATATTTGAGAAGCAGTTTTGGGCTCAATTGATAGCAATTTTAAGTTATTATTGAAATTCTCAATCCATTTTACTATTATTTGTTTGGTGTGTGTCTAGACTTTTACTTCATTGGCCATATAATGGTATTATTGACTCAAATACTCAAAACGGCCGAAAAGTACTTCAAAATCTCTCTTTAATCTTTGTTCAAACTATTCTTTGTGCGAAAGCAAAAAATAGATTTAACTTTACTGTATATGCGTTTTTGAAATACTATTTTCTCTCTCTCTCTCCCTTTCTCTCTTAAATGTAATAAATTGCTGTTTCGCTGCTTTTGAGTCCGGATTATTCCTCATTTACCCCTAATTTTAAGTAACTTTTTTTGCATGAAATATCCATAAACTATAATTAATTTTTATTGCTTTATTAGTATAAATAGTCTGTAATAATGACCAAAAAATTTATTATACCATTTAATGAGATTTCAGGTAAACCCTTCATTGTGTAGATAAGAACTAACTATTAAAATAACTTTAAATAATCTAAAATTGCGAATGAAGTCATAAAGAGTTTTAAAAATTATCGATGAAATATTCAAAATATTTTTAAATAACTTTAATTTAATAAAAATTTAACCACAAAAACGTTCAAAATTACAAATATTTCTATGAGTTTTTTTTCGTTTCATGTTTTATCTTATTTTTTTGATTTGAGCTATTTTTTAAACTAGTGACCAAAGCTTTATCTTCAAATATAAAATGGCTTTTACAGTTAAACCCGTTTATAACTCACTTGGTTATAACGAATTCCCGCTTATAAACAATCAAATCGTTTTCACTGATCGCATAGATTTCTTTATAAATTGATCGGTTATAACGAAAACTCGATTTTAACTCGTTTTGTCCGCATCAACCTGTGAGTTATAAACGGGTTTAACCGTAGTAAAGATGTATTTTTATGGAATATTATCGGAAAAATGCTAATATACTACTAAATCACTTTATAACTTGAATTAAATCTAAATGAAAATCTCTAAAACTGCTATAAACAAAAAATTGGATGTTTAAATTCATATTTCATTAAAAATTGACAACAATATAGATTTCCGCCTCTTATACACCTCTTTCTTTAAATATAGTCACTCGAAACGATTCGTTGCTTCAATTTTTTGATTCAATTTGAAAATTTATTAAGCAACGAATGTAATAAATTCCTAAACAATTACTAGACATACCGTAAGTGAAATGTCTCAATGTGTGCGAATGACGCTTGAATGGCATACGTTCAACAATGATTTAAATTCAAAATAAATTTAAAGGTTAACTATTTTCTAACTCTACTTAATGAGTAGGTATGCGCCCAACTAAAACAAACTGAATAAAATAAAATATAAATCACTTTACGAAGTAATGACAAACTTTTCCTTATGAATTATGAGAGAAAATATACAGCGGTGACGATGGGGTTTGACCGCACATTTCCTGATTGCTGGTCTGACGCGTTAACCAATTAAGCAAAAACATTTCCTTTTTACGAATGCAAATTATAAACATTGCAAGTTTCTAAATATTAAGGATTTCATTAGGTAAATAAAGAAGTGGTCGATCAATAAATACTTTACAATCTGTTGATGATTGAATGGAATTCTCAAAATTTATCAAATTAATAAACTTAAGACATTGAACTTATCCAATGTATTAAAAAGGAAAGAATTTGAATAAAAATTTTCAATACCACATTTAGTCAAATAAATATACAATTTTCCCAAATCAAAAAAACAAATCGTCAAAAATCACAGTTTTATTGAAATCCGAACTGTTTTAACGGCAAAACATTTTCATGAAGAAAAAAAAGATTGATAGCAAATGATTTAATTTTTATCTTTTACAGCGCTTAAAGTTCAAGTACCGAAAGAATTTAACCGAAATGGTAGCAATTAAATTCTTAATTGTTTGAATAAACAGATAAAGTTATGTATAACTTATGCTATAACTTATTTACATGAACTTAAATCATGCTAATTAGAGATAAACTTAAACTAAATGCTATTTAATATTCGAATTGAGTACGTTTACAATACTTTGATTCCGATTTTACAACTACTATGACAACAAATTAAACATCAAGTTATACGAAGAACATTTTGCAAACGCTTTCATGTTTCCTCCTTTGCACAGTATTAATGAAGCCCTTTTTATTATTCACATAATATGAACTGCGGCTGAATTGATGACGATTAAGAAAACGACTTTAATATTCATCTAATATTCAAATAAAGATTCCTGTCATACAATTAATGAATAAATGATGACGTGATGGTTCCTTAATTATAGTAACTCTACATAGTTTTGTTGATTCACATTTGTTTTTAATTCAATCGGTATTCTCGGCTCACAAATAATAAACTTAAGGATTAAATAACATCTGCCCAATAATTTATGATCCATTTATTGCTATTTGAAGTTGAGCTCGAATTGAAAGTTTCGAAATTTAATCAAATATAGCATGTGGTTAACGCCTAGGGTTTCAGACTATCATTTGATGGCTTCTGTGTCTGTTTGAATACAAGAGAAAATGCTTTTGGGGTTTCTCAATAATAGGAATCATCACAATTTGAATGTCATATTCATTAACAGTATGTTATTCTATGATTGGCATCAATAATATTAAACATTTTCACAGCAAATTTTGAATTTAATATAACTATTTTTAAAGGAATTTCGAGTTCAATGAATGAAAGTTTTTGGTTTTTGAAATACGAAAGAGTGAAAACTTCAATCGGGTTTCTTTCAATTAATTTAAAAACTTAAGTTGCAATAAGTCATACATATCTTTTATCGAAATATTCCGGTTCATAAAACATTTCTCGTAAATCAATCGATCGACGCAATTGAAGCCCCTATTTATGTTTTAAAAATGTTAATTGAAGATAAAAATATTGGGCGAAATAGGCTATAATTGGATAGAGTCTATGATGTGTGTGGTCGTAATCCATGTAGTGATCAGTAGTGATGGCACACTTAATTGTGGACACAAATTGATATTATAGCTCAAAGCTCTAGTCCATTATTTGGCAAAAGTAATAAATAAAAAATATTCTCGCATTAAATTATTCGGAAAATCATCAAGAACACTTTGACTCTAGATGTAAATTAAGTTTAAATAATGTAATGTGCAATTAAAAGTCTTTACAACTTTTCTCATTACTTGTAATTAATTTGTTTGTTATGTTGAGAAAAATAAATTGATCCATATTTTATTTAGCAGTGATTACAGATAATTGCTTTCAATAATTATTATTTCGGTTTAAAATTTTTGTAATAGTCTCAAATAAATCAAAATAAAAGGTTAACTCTTATCGTACGATTCAAGTTCACCTGCGATTAAACTTTCAAATCATTAAATAAAATACATTACACCCAAAGAAAAAGAAATAATAATAATAATAAGCTTTAAGAGAAAATAAATAAAAATTTGAATATAAACTTACTTTTGATTTAAAGTTGAAAAGTAATCAATTTATTCATTGCAAAAAAATTAATTAATTCTAAACATAAAAAGATAATCGTCAAGAGAGGTATCAAATGTTGAAATACTTAAGTTAAGAAAAAAAAGAGAAAGTTCTTTCGTCTCTAATGGTACGGATTGCTAATAGCCATTAACTATAATTTCTTGAGTAGACTGTGAGTATAAGATAATGTCGTGAGTATTGAAGATGATCGCAATAAAAATTTAGTTTTTTAATGTCTAAATGCTTTTAAGCTAAATTATTATTGACTTTGTCGCTATAATCTTAATGTCATATATAATTTTTATAGTAAGTTACTTTCCTATTAGATGCCAATTATGAATATCATTTCCTTTGAGTCTCTCTTTTTTTGTCAATCTATGCTCACAATTGTAGCAACACTTTTAATCATTACATTACTCCTAGTTTTAATTCAGGAAAAATTTTTATTGCTTCATAAACTTTAATTGTCAGGAGATATGGATTCAAATATTTTAAAAGCTTCACTTATAAAACACGAACCTATTATCGCTCTCTCGCATATTTTGACCTCTGGTCTATCTCACAGACTGAATAACTAGATTTAAAAATTTATTTTTTTAACATCAAATTTTTAAATTCTGAATTCTTATGTTGTAATGAACGTGAAATAACATATTTTGCATTTCAATTTTAGTATTCAATAAATCCTTCAATTCGATCATTAATTAAGCATAAAATGAATTTTTTTCCCAAAATCAATTAAAATAATTTTGGGGACGATTATCATTCAGTTAAAATGTGTTCTTCTGATAAGCGAAGTCCTAATTCATTTCCAAACGGAAAAATTGAGTAGAATTGAAAAAAATAAAACTTATCGATTTTTAAAAGGTTTTGCTTTGGGAAAAATATTCCGACATGTAAGTTATTAGAGCTTATTTACAACTTTAGATTTGATTAAATTCCAAATAAAATAGCTATAAAAATGTCAATAGTCAAGGTTTCGGTCATAATTATATTCAATTATAACTTCAAAGGGAGTCTTCGGAATATTCCCTTCAGACTATTCATCGAAGATATGCATAACTCGCATAATTGATGTTAGCTTTTAAGAAGTAATATCGGTTACAAAAATGAGAAGATAGCAGAAAAAGCTTTTCTTACTATCAAACTGTTTGAAAAAAAGCATAAAAAATGTATTCAAAGGCACTTTATTTGAAAATAAAATTAATTCTGACATGATTTAAACGGTTTATCAAATCACAGCTTAATTTTTAACTTTTTAAAAATAGCTCAAACTTGAGCATTACTTCCAAATAAGTCAAAAAATTTTGTTCGTCTCTTGAAAAATAAGTGAAAGTCTTTCAGACCGTTTCCATCATATTCTTTGTTTTCATTCCGGCATTAGATATGAGAGTCTCCGGACGGCAAATACTTTCAATAAATTTGAGATTAATCTAAATCCCAATCTAAATGGCATTTTAATTCAAACATGTAATCTTTGACTGTTAAATATGTTTTTTTCGTCAAATCTTTGCTCAAATTCTAAACATATTTTATGATTTTTTTATACGACATTTGAGACTCGAGTTAATGAAAAAACAGTTTTTCTTTTGCTTAAAGTTTTTGAAAATTATAAGCATAACGAATGAAAGTCAAAATAAAGCCCGAATAAGGCATGACTCACGCATTTTACCATTTATTTTGAAATTTAACCTCAAGTGATATGTGATTATGATTACTGGTGTGACTCTAATATAGAAGTTAAGAGAATTTATTTCTTTTTTTAGTAGAGAAGAGATAGGGAACAGATAAAGGTCTCCTTACCGGAGAGGAGACGAGAGAGAGAGAGTTTTGGAGAGAGTTTTGGAGAGAGTTTTGGAGAGAGTTTTGGAGGGAGTTTGAAGTCATTGAATTTGCACAAAAATATGAAAAGTCATTATTTAGTAAGTCGTAAATAATCATAGCATTAGAAGTCAGGAATAAGTCAAACGTGATGATTGTTATACTCAGAAATGGAAAACAGATTCGTTTAATTATTATTTAGCTTTAAAAAAAAAGGTTTGCAAGAAAATCCTTGAGTTTTTGGGCTATAAATTAGATGCTTTCTAATAGTTTTTTTACTTTCATAAGAGCTATCATTTGGATTACAAATTAAGAATTATATTTACAGAACCAAGAATTAGATAACTGTTGACTTGTTATCTCTGTTTTACTTCATAACAAAACCATTATTCATTTTCTCAGAATTCAATAGACATTTAACTCTTTTAACTCTTTCTTAAAATATATGTTCAATGAGAAGTTAGTTTGAATAATGTTTTTTTCATTGAAAATATATTTTATTTCTTGTTTGATATGAAGAAAACACTATAATTTG
>JAQIWZ010000363.1:0-20842 GCA_034697245.1 Malaconothrus monodactylus | reverse complement strand
GCAATAGCGCATGAGTCATTCATGACGAATAACTTTCATTAATGAGAATCTTTTTTTCATATTTGAAGACACTTGTAAACACGAGAAACTTTGTTTTACTTTTAGTTCTTTTATTTCAAATGACGATAAATTTAGTTAAAAATTAATCAATTAATTGATTGAGTAAAACAAAAATATTCCTTAAATTTAATGAAAATGATTTTATTTAATGTTATAGTTTGCAATCTATAGGTTATACAAATTGAATCAAATGAATGAAATCTTCAATCAAATGAATTAAATTAAATTAAATCAATTGAAAAGAGTATAAATCTATAGCAATCCCTGTCTCTTAAGGTCTTCGTAAGTCTTTTTGTTGACAACGTTCCCTTGAGTGTCTTCATATTCCTCTTCATTTGCCGGTTGAAACTTTTCTTTATGTTTTTCATCCTTAAGCTTTTGCCAAAGGGCTAATGCGTCCTCGATTTGAGTAACATTTGCGAAATGAGCCGTATTAGGAATGCCGAGACATCTCATTCCATGCGCGTGACGCCATTCAGCGAAATGTCTTTGAAAAGCTTTTGGTCCCTTATAAGTGGCATTTCCGCATATTTCACACGTATAAGTGATGTTCAATCCGTGCAATTTGTAGAGCCAGTACGGAATAGGCTTTCCATCCCATCCGAGCGGCAAATTTTTTGGATTATATATAACATCAGTTTCTTGTTCTTCTTCTGATTCTGATTCAGAAACTTCTTCGTCTGATTCTTCTCTTTCACCTGCAGTTCGCGCTTGTTTTCGTTGAACGTTCTCTTTAGTGGCCTGTCTTTGTTCTGATAATATTTCAGTCAAACGATAAATTTGTGCCTCAAGTATTGCTATTTCTTTTTGTTTTTCAATATCTTTTATTTTTCCTGCTTTTCCACGTTTTGATTTGGCAAATAGTGATGGATCCAATTCTTCAATTTTCTTTCCTTTAGTAATCCAAAGACGTTGTGCGCGCTCTTCTAAAGTTCTAAAAAAACAAAACATTTAAAAGAAATGATTTAGAATTAGTATTAATGAATGACACAAACCCTCCACATTTAAGCCCTAATGCCATCAGCGCTGACTTGAGTCGATCCAATCCTAATGACGCCAACTCTTCCCAAGAGGTAAATGCAGACAAATCGAGATGTGCTCCAGAATGAGCCAAAGCACTGCCCGTCTCTTTCTGTTTAAGATTAA
This sequence comes from Malaconothrus monodactylus, assembly GCA_034697245.1. Lineage (NCBI taxonomy): Eukaryota > Metazoa > Arthropoda > Arachnida > Sarcoptiformes > Malaconothridae > Malaconothrus > Malaconothrus monodactylus. The sequence continues at coordinate 19,636 of JAQIWZ010000363.1, read as the reverse complement.
TGAATCAATAAACAAATCAATCAATCAATAATTAAATAAAAGGAATTAATGAACAAATGACATACGGGCCAACCCGGAAAAGTTCCGCTTTCCCACTGCTTCTCGAAATCAGTCATCACTTTTTGGATGTGCTGTAATTCAAAATTATAATAACTTGAATACGAGATTCAATCATTGAAATTATAGTCAAGACTTACATCAGTGAGAGATAGGAGTGGCTTAACTCTCGTGCAATAATCAGACAAATACTCGAGAAGTGATTCCAAATATTTGACATATTCTGTGCTCAACTTTTTGTCTTTTGGTACTTCGAAAAGTTGATCAAAAGTTGTCAAATAAGTTAAATAATCGATTCTTTCGATTCCTTTCAAATTGATGTATTTGTCGAAGCATTGGTTGAGGTCCAGAAACTTTCCATAGCCTTCTTCGTCAGTGAAATCAACTAAATTTATTTCGTTTGGATTATCTCTTAATTTAGCGAATTCTTCGAACTCGAGAGCCATCGGAACACTTATTTCGTTGGGATGTCTTTTATAAAACTCTTTTACATTCTTGAGCCGAGAGTAAAATTCTGAGAACTCATTGGGTCCGGACATTGAGTCGATGTCTGCCTTTCGTGAGCCGTCTTTGTCTTCATATAAGTCTTTCAGATTTTCAGTGCATTCAATGTATCGCTTAATTAATTAAATGATTGAATCAATTATTTATTAGAATTGAGTTCAAAATTGAATTACAATTAATAAAGACTTACGTCAAGCAAAAAACGCAATCTATGGTCAGAATTGATTTGGTCTCTATTCTAATGGATTTAAATCATTATTATTAATACCGGTTTTTATAGCTATTAATCAAATGAATCAATTTCATGAAACACTTACAGAACTCTTTTTAGACATGTTTTCCTTAACCATTGCGTCTTCGAGTCGTTCCCTTTCTTCGTGATATCTTCTTTGCTGTTCTAAAAGTGATTCCATTTCTATTGATATTTATTTATTTGATTTACGAATTATTAGACAAAACAAACATTCATTGCTTTAACGACAAAATCATTAAAAAGAGACAAAACAATAGATGTCATCACTGTTTACAACTTATGACTCAATGTTTCAAACTTTTTATTTTTAATTTAAAGTCAATTTAGTTGCAAATTATAACTCTTTTATTTCACAAAACATTTGATTAGACAGCTATAAGACTCAAAAAATTCATATCTTTCTAAACTAAATACAAATCAAATCAAAAAACAAAAATTAGATCAAAGTTTTTCAATTCAATTAAAGGCAAAAAAAAGTTTAATTAAAATACTATTTATTGAATGATTGAATACAAAAATTGAAAATCTTTAACATTAATCAACAAAATTAGTCTAATTTAATAATAATGATTAGAAAAAATCGTTTTAAACATAATTTATAAAAATAAACTGCACTTAAAAGTTAGATTAGAGCCAAACGTCTTGTAAATAACGTTTGTTTGACTGCATATCTCTCACATATTTGACTGCATTTTCATGATTTTGTTGACCACATTCTTCAACAATTCTGACAAAAGCATTGAACACATTAATTGACATCATTTTCATATCTCCACAAACATAAACCATAGCTTTTTTAGAATCAATCAATTTGTAGATCGACTTTGAATTCTTTAACATCAAGTCCTGAACATATTTTGGCGACAATTCATCAGTTATTTCTCTTGAAAAGCAAACACATAATTGAGTCAAAATATTATCGCTTAAAAACTGTTGGAGTTCTTCTTCATAAATATAATCTAATTTGGAATGTCTGGAGCCATAGAAAAGCCACGTCTCGCCGATTGGAAGGACTGAACGAGATTTCATAATCTTTCTTTGTTCAAGAAATCCAATAAAGGGCGCGACACCAGTTCCCGGTCCGATCAAAATCAGTGGTACGGTTAGGGACGACGGAAGTTTGAAATAAGGATTCCTTCTCTTAAATATTTTAATTGATTTTCTATTAGAATCCAGACTTAATTTTGCCAATGAATCGATAATTTCTTCATCTTTTTGTTGACTAAAAAGTTGAAACAAAGTTCCTGTAAAAAGACCGTAAAGTTGAGATCCGTTGCGAAGATTTTTTGGCTCTAAATGAATGACAGAAAATGCAACTTTGAATTGATTTCTGTTCTCAAGATTTAGTGCGTTAACAACACTGTAATAACGCGGCGCAAAAGAGGGAACGTTTGCCAACAAGACCTCTAAAGATGGTTTGCAAGAGTCAAACACTTTGAGAATGTCTAAAATGCTGACCGAATCACTTCTTATGAATTTATTATAATCGTCAGCACCTTCACGACTACTCAATTCAAGAAGTCTTCTCTTATGTAACTCAATATTACAGAATTCCGCGAAATGTCTTAAACAAGCCTTCTTTGGAACAGAACGTAATTCTATGTAATATTTAAGCAAATCATGGATTCTACAAATTTGAGGCAAATGAGGAAACAATTGTGGACTAAGAATTTCACAATAAAAGTGACGTCTATTACTTAAGTCTAAGCAGTCAAGTAATGTATTCACTTCTTCATCACTATTACCAATAATAAAACCAAATGAATCCCCGGATTCGTATGCAATCCTTTCTTCAGAATCAATTTGAAACGTTGTTTCGAGAATTATCTTCTTATCCAAAGCATTAGAACAAATATCGTCTTTACTATTAGTTAATTCTCTTATTTGGCAAACATGAGAATCATATATATCTGAGTCCATGACTGCAAGTTTTTCAAAGAAAAACTTCTTCGAGTCATAGCTTTGAGAATATTCTTCAGGAAGTGTTTCATGAACTTTAATTTTAAAATTATTGAATTTACTCGAAATCAAAGGCAAAGTGAGAGAATCCAATTGAGCCAAAGTTTGGTTGGAGTGCATAACAAGACAGTCATCTTTTAGAGCCATTTGTGTCTCAAATGGAGTCAATTTTTTCACTTCAATTATCGGCACTTTTAGTGTTGAGTAAGCGTTGAAATGATTCAAAAGGGCTGCAAACAAGTCATGAATCCACGGCTCGACTCCGATCTCGAGCCCAATGGCGTCGTCTCCAAAGCCCGTCTCATAAAATTTTTTTGCCCCCAATTCTTGTAGTCTTTTATCTAAATCTCGACCAAAATTAGCGAATCGTTCGTAGTTTGAATCGCCCAAAGCTAACAAAGTGTAGGACAACTTCTGTAAGTAATTATTGGCTAAAGTCCTCTTTCGGATCCGACGGTAAAACTTGAGTGCGTTTTGTGGCGGTTCTCCCTCTCCAGTAGTCGACACCACAAATATGACTAACTCTTCTTTTTCTAAACAAAATCTTTGTTCAGTTTTATCTAAACAAAAGCGATCTATTGATAACTTATAATTGTCTAAAAGTATTTCCAATTGATGTAAACATTGTTCATATATTTGCGAAGAAATAGCTTCTGATTGTCCGGTCTCTGAGCCATAAAGTATTAATAATCGTTTACTCATTTAAACCTTTACTTCAATTATATTTTATATTCCAAACACTTAACGCAATATAAATATAAAACTCAATTAAAAGTCTACAAAATATTGTTATGCTTTCGATGTGTTTATCAAACGATAACATGTGTTCTCTATTTATATGTGATTTGGCGCCAAATTTCTCTCTTTTAAACTTTAGCTCAATTATCAAAAAGTTTTTTTTGGTTGATTTAAGGCTTGAATTGAAACGAAGAAAAAGGTTCTCATTTTATTTATTCATATATTTATTAATTAGAATATTATTGATATAAATATTTATTTATCGAAATGTTTTTAATTATTGAGAAAATGAGAATTTGAATAATTTTTAGTAAAAAACTAATTATTAAATAATTATTAAAATTAAAACTTTAAATGATTTACAATTAAACCGTAATAAAAATTTGTTTCAAATTAAAACTAAAATGAATTCATGAGTTAATAGTGTTTTGATTCTTCCGCCCATTTATTATTCAATCGAATGATGTCTTCTTCGCAAACGTCAAAATCATTGCAAATACCGAACAATTGTCTGATTTGTTGGACATTATTGTGAATCATGAGATTCGCCAATACTTTAGTAATGCATTCATAAAGTGTTTGAATTCCCAAATATTTTGAAGCCATTAATAACTGAACAAAAATGGACTGATTTTCTAAAATGAATTGAGTGTCGAATTCATTCATTTCGTCAAAATTGAGTCCTTTTTCTTCTTCAAAACTTAATTTTCTGTCATTTAAATGATTTTGAGTCCAATGAATGACTTTTTCCAAAACAAATGAATTAATGTTTTCAATAAGAATGCATTCATTTTGTGAAAACTTCCTCTTATTCTCCAAAGTCTTAATCGCAGAAAAATTTAAAAATATTTTTAAACTGACTTCAAAAACAATTCCATCACTACTTTTCAATTTAATTGGTTTAACATTTGTTCTCATTTTATTCATAATTTTAATTAATTATAAATTTATTAACTTTTAAATCATTCAAATCTAATGCAATTTCCGTTTAGTCGAAAAATAGTAAAACCCTTTACTAATAATAATAACGGAAAAATTTTTTAGAAGTAAAAAAAGTAATTCAAAGTTCAATATCTAATCCATAAAACCTATTGATTAAAGGCTAATATGAAAAAAGTTGAATCATTGCATCAAATTATTGCTTTACAAACAATTGAAATACATCTCTGAATAGATTTGCGATTAAATACGAGATATGACTTTAAGTTTAAAACATTTTAAAAGTTTATTTAGGCTTTATTTTGGCTCATTTACGATATTTCTAAACAGTTAAAAAATGTTTGACTTGAGTTGAGTAACAAAACTATTAAAGTATAGAATTTATTCAACTCTAATGCCATTTATTTGATTGTTGAGAGTCTTTATTGATTTACTTAAATTGATATTTAGGAAAGCCATTAGTTAGGGATCACTTTATTTCTATAATAATGCCATTATTTGAACGAAAGCCAAATCAAACTCCAAATCAGTTTGAAAACAAAATTGTTCGCAAATATAAGGGTCAAGACATTAACTCAGATTTAATCGATAAAAGTCAATATATTTGTGAGGTTTGGGCCAATAATTTAGATGAAGAATTTAAAATAATTCGTCGTTTGGTTCAGTACTATAATTATGTGGCTTTAGATACAGGTATTTAATTATACGCGAGATGTGATTCTCATATTTAGAATTGATTTAATAATTTTGATCTTCATTTGTTTCTTACTTCATATTTGAAAGAATTTCCTGGTCTTATAGCGGAACCCGTTTGCGATTTTCATAATAGAATCGATTATAACTATCAATCCATTAGATGTAATGTCGACTTATCGAAAGTAATTCAAATCGGATTCACATTTTTCGACTCAAAGGGCAGAACTCCTGATGGCTTTACGACCTGGCAGTTCAACTTCAAGTTTGATTTAACTAAAGATATAATCGCTGAAGAAGCGGTTCAGTTGTTGACCAAAAGTGGTGTTCAATTTGAAAGACTGGCAACTGATGGAATCGATTCCAATTCGTTCGCAGAACTTTTGATGACTTCTGGTATCGTATTGTCAGATAATGTTAAATGGATTTCATTTCACGGCAGCTTTGATTTCGCTCACTTAATAAAACTTCTGACTGACCAAAGCTTGCCTTCAAATGTATTCAATTTCTTGGATTTGTTGAAAACTTATTTCCCAATAATTTATGACATAAAGTATTTATTAAATCGTTTGAATGGCTTTAGTGGTGGTCTTCAAGAAGTGAGTCATGATTTTAAGATATTGTTTATTACAATAATTTGAGACATGATTTCTTTTTAAAGATTGCGAATTACTTTAAACTCCGAAGTATTGGTCGCGCACATCAGGCCGGAAGTGATAGTTATCTCTCGGGCGCTGTTTTTTTCAAATTATGTTATATTTATTTCGATGGAATAATAGATGAGAATAAACACAGCGGACACTTATTTCGGTTGGACACTGACTTTGATTTTATTGGTCAAAAGTCTGCAAACATTTAAGCTAATTATAGAAATCACTTTCAATTAATTGGATTCTAATCTTTGTTGAGAACTTATTTTGTTTTTGCTATTTATTTGATTAAAAGTTTATTGATATTAATTTAAAAATTACTGAACTGTAAAATAACTGTTTCATAGAGTTATCTATAGTTTGCAATAAAATATTAAAGCATTTGATTACTGGGTTTCATGTTATCATTTTAACCAACGTTTGATATATGAGTTAATAAGTATTAATTGACTTTCAGAAAGACTTCAATCAGTAATTTGAAAGTAAGTCCTAATAATTTTCTCGAGAAATATGTTCTCATTTTTGTCACAGTTCTAAATCATTTTATAAGAAAGTGCTATTACGTTAGTAAATATCACTTTTCTCTACGCGATAGTAATAACTTTATGTTGTATTGTGTCGTAAATCACATTCATTACACTCATTGAAAGCAATTGAATGAGATTTTATAGGCAAATATAATGATAAGAGTAAAGTTTGGGCCACTGCAAAACAATTGATAAATTGATCTGCACTACAAGTATCAGTCAAAGTGATGGATGTGATGGATGTTACAACACCTCCACATTAAACTTAAGGCAACCACTCTTCTGATAACCCAATTCTGGACATTGTCGAACTTCAAAGATATAATTAAAAACTTCTAAATTAAAATTTAAAAATTAATTTTCTCATTAGTTTTGATATTTCTAGTTTATTATCAAATTAATAGTAAAAAATTCAACGAAATTTGTGAATTTAATAGTTGTGATAAATTCTCAAATAACCCTCTTTATCAATAGATTTTATAATAATAAGCAAAAAAAAGGTTTTATTCTCTGTAAAAATTATATCTATAGATTAAATTTGGATAAAACTCTTCTTTGTGATGGATTTTATATCCATTATAATAATTTCTTGTAGTTTGCATTTTGTGTGAGTTATCCCAGAAAAGAAAGGCTTAGGTTAAGATTTTTCAAAAAAAAGTTCTGAATCAGCGAAAACACACTTCTTTTATTGGCTTAAAATGTTTAAATAATTTGAATAAATAAAATTTAATAGTGTTGTGCTTCTATTAAGATAGTACGAGAATTCGTTTTATTTTTTTTATTATTCAATAAACTTCTTTTGCCTATAATTTATCCTAACCTTTAAAGCCTTATCTATTGTTAGAACATTCAATATTAGTTACACATTCCTTTACATTGTGCTGTTTTTTATGCATTTTTGAATTTTAATTTGTTTCAGACAATTATTATTATTTAAATGATAAAAAACTAATGAATTTTTAGTTAATTTGGATTAAAATTAGAAAATGTAGATATACATCAATTATTTTTTGTAAGATTAAATAAGTGGTCACCTTTTCAAAGAAGTAAGATAAAGTTGAATTGAAGCATTACAGTTGAATGAGTGAAAGTCGTGAGCCATTGCTGTGCACACAATACTTTATCAGTTACTTCTAAATAGCATTTGATTAGAAATCTTCTTTAGCGCTTCTCAATTACCAAAAAAAGGAATGATAGCTAATAGAAATTTTAGTTGTCGACTGCTATCAATTATCTGACAAAAATATTTCGCCTCATGAAGTTTAGCACTGAATAAGTCACAAAAGATAATCGCAAAATGACTTTTAGATCGAATCTTTCTTAAACTCATGAGTCAGTGCTTCAAATAATGTGACGGAAAATTTGTTATCTTCTCTTTTCATGCCATTGAATTATTGAAGTTTCGTTCACTCTATTTATATTTTGCTTATTCTTTGACAGTTTGTGTCAATACTCAAAACTTTTATCATAACTTTCACTCAGTTATTGTTTATTTTCACAGAACATAAAATTTTGTTTGAAAATCAAAGATTTAAAACTTGTTATATTAAATATTACTATAAAAATTTGTCATAAATTCATATTTTTGCCCAAAAATATACTTCTACTACATTTCTACTACGAAATGCAAATTTAAGGTTAAATATAAATTTTGGATATTTTTTTAATAATTTTTTATTTTTGTTTTTCATAAATCGAAGGCAACTACAAATACAGAAAACCATTTGAAAAAAATCGAAGTCATAAATATTTGAATTGAGTTATTATTGAATTGAAACCATTAATCAATATATGAATTTTGTGATGAATTTCAAACTCTAACCTTAACTTCACATTTGAAAGCTTAAAATTCATAACATGATTCCGTTGAACACATGAAGCTATAGAAAAGCTTTTACAATAAGCTTTACTGTTTTAATGTTAGGCTCAGGAGACATTCAGATTCTACTTTTGCTTTTATTACATTAATTCACTTTCTAAAACTACTCGAGTTCCTTATAAATTGATGTATACAGTAATATAATAATGATATTTCTCAACGAACGAACGAATACGACCTTATTTTCATTTGATTTTCAACTATCATTAATAAGACAAAAAAGTTTATTCGTTTTATTAGATTTACATACGAGACAAACTGTCGATTAAAATAGAATTAGAAATTTAGAGTTTTTATTTAAAGCAATATTTCAAATTTGTTCATAAAATAAATTTGAAATATAGATCAAATTTAGAATATCCTTCAAACTCAAAAGCATATCTATCAACAGGTTTTCAGTATTTCTTATGTTCTTCATTTATCTCTTACTTTGTTTTTAGAGACGAATTTCGACTTAGATTTGCATTCCATGATCTTTGTATTGACTAAGTATTAGAATTGAGAAAATCATTTCATCAAAAATTTTTTCTTCGAAATAAATAAATTTCTATTTTGGAAACTCACTGTATATACCAGTGAATGATATAACTGTTAGAATGAAACAAATTATTATTACAACAATCAATGTATTGAATAACATTGTGAAAACTTGTGAAGGAGATTCTTCTTTTGTTTGAGGTAATGAATACTTGCACTCAAACAGTGAACTAATGTTTGTATTCTGTGAGCAAAACATATAATTGATTAAAAGAGTGATTTATTCACTTAAAGTTTATTAACTAATTGTGTGATAGTTCGAGTATTAGTGTCTCCGGCGTGTAAATCGTATTTGTATATAAAATGCGTATCTCTTTCTGTGTCCCAACCAACTAAATATATTTGCCTTCTCTTCTCGAAAATGGCATAGAATTCAATATGAATATTAACATAAATAAAATCAATAGCTTTTGTTCTCCAGTTCGGATCTGACAAAGAATACCAAAACAATTTTTTTGATTTTTTGGAGAGAAAAATCACTTCATGTCTGGCCGATAAAAAAGCTGAGAGTCCTATGTCTTGAAACCATTCTTTTGGAATAAGTTCTGAACTACGATTTTGATGACTCAAAAACCATGGAATTTGTTCGCCGACAACAATACGTAATCCATTTTTCATGAACCAAATATTTTTCTTATAGTTAGAATCAGTGTTTATAACCATTTGTAATCTTAATGTTAACTTAAGATTTTTGCAATAATCGCTTTCCATTTCTTGATCACATTTAGGAATAGAAGTGATTGCAAAACCTCCACTTAAATTCTCTTTGAGAACATAAAATAATGATAAATAAAGCATAACTTTTCAAATGTTCTCTATTTTCCCTTACTTTTATTGAAGTCTTTCGGAGTATTTATAAAATTAGACTCAATCAAACCTTCATTGTATATACAAGAAAATTGATTTTTGATTAAAGCGATACCGTTCGGGTGTTTGTACTCGTCATAAAAGTTGAACGCAAAGTCAATGCCATTCAACTGACAGAATTTACTTCCGATATCTGTATCACTGTTTGAAACTTTTAAAATAATTTGTATAATTGTGTAAATCACTAAAATGTATTGAAATTGAAACATATTTTTACATTAAATTAAAGAAACGTCTTTAAAAATGGCTTAGAATTTACATTATTTACGTTTTTAAAAGTTTGATGAGTTTTATGAACTAAATTATCCATTAAAATTTCACGCGCTTATAATTCAGGTAAATCTTTATTAATAAGCGCGTGAAACAATACTCAATTGATCGCTCTTCGATTGAAACAATATTCAATTGTTTATATAATAGTTATCAATTAAAAACTTGAGAATTTTAATCCCTTTACCATTTTTGTTGCCTAAGTCTCTAATATGAAAATGTGTGTCCGCATTGTTGCCTCGCGCGTGAACTGGGCTTTTAAAAATGAATCAAAACAGAATAATAATTTAATGCATATTTTTCAAACCATATTTTTGTTTGCATAAAAATGATCTAAAAATTGAGAGTAAAAAAGGCAACAATGCAAACCCCATTTCAACTCAAGAGCAAAAATAAGAAACCCGAAAACTCTTTAGATTCTAGAGTTGGCATAATTGATGCTCAATAAATCCTATCCTATTTCTAAATATTTATAGTATGAATAAATAATAATAAAGCCAATATATCGGTATTCAGCGGTAACTTTTTAACAACTTAAGCTTTTTTAAACAGTTTGAGCTAATTTAAAACAATTTTGAAAAACTTGTGGGCTTTTATAAAAAGTTATCATATCATTATCAGAGTTTTAATGCTAAATAATATTGAGTTGTTTTTCGTTCATCAAATAATTGAGCGAAATTCAGATTCACCAATAACTTGAACTTCTAGTGCATCACTATTTATATCCAAACAAATTTCAATTAAATCGTATAATTGATAATTAAAGAGAAAATTAATTGAGAGAAAAATGAAAATAATTTACGCAACAAAAAAGAATAAATGATGAGAACTTTAATTAAACTGATCCGAAGATTAAAAACAGATGAAGAATGAATGAGAACAGACGAATCATAAAGTTGAAGAAACTAATGGAAGTGCTTTGAATTTAACTTTAGAGGTTTGCAGTACTGCTGTAATTAACATTTATTTATTCATTTGCTTCTTAAAAGAAAACTTTATCGATTAGAATGAGCCCAAAAGATTGTCAAATCTGGCTCATAATAAACCGAATTCGTTAAGCTTTAAAATATTCACATTAACAAACATTGCACTCACACTAATTCTATGTGTTTTTAGTTTAGGTTTCGAAATAAGTGACTCCCAAAGAAGATTAGAGTAAATTAAAGTTAAAATTAGTAATTACTGGTATTACTATTATTGTTAAACAAAAGTCTAATAATAATATAGTCGCAATACAGTCGCAATACACTCTTTATATTTTATTCATAATTACTATGAATAGAGACCATATCAACAATAATTATCATTAGGCATAGGTTAGAGCGCACTCATTACTATTTATTGCTTACAATCATATCTCTTATTTCAATTCAAGTAAATTCTACTCATATTTAGAAAATTTACCATAAAGTGAATCACTATTCTCTATGTTTTTACGCTCTTATATACTAAAAAGTTAGTAATAATAAAGAAGTGATACGATAGCTTTGTTTCAGCATTCAATTAATTGAAAGCAATCGCTGTTAGCTTAGAATAAGAAGTTATAAGTGAGAGAAAAGGGATACTAATTCAACAAACGATATCACAGTTTGGTAGTAGTCATTACAATATGTTATGCGTACTTATACTCAAACAAAACAATGCAGAAATGATTATATATAGCAAAAAAGGATGATTGCTCATGAAACTATGTTCATAATACCAGATAGACAGAGACGACTTCATTCCTGTTTTACTATCAAAAGTATTGTTTGATAATACTTGTGCTGCTTATCAAACGAGTGCATAAGAGTGGAAATTGTGCGACTCTATTGCTGACTGAACTCAACTGTATAACAGAATATTGTGACTGTGAATGAGAGAGTGAAGAGAGGGAATAAGAGGGACGAATGAAATGCAACATCTGCTACTTTTGCTCTTATAAGCTCTAATCTTCATTTCAAGCCTATGTCCTTCTTTTCCAGTACTTTATTTTTAAGTTTTAACTCAATCAGCCATTCCTAAAGTCAATTTAAAGAAAAGAGTCCGTATTTTATTTGAAATAAAATTGCATTCCATAAAAGAATGTACTGTAAGTCAATAGTGTTTAAACTATTTAAGAGAAAGAAAACTCGTTTATTGTCATAGGAAATACTGGCACTTAGTTTTACTAAACGAAAATATAGAGTAAGTAATTTATGTTTTTAATTTTGTTATATTCTTTGAGCCATTCTCTGCCCATTTGCTTCTCATTGAGTAATAACAATCAGTAAATGATATTAACAGTAGCGATATTACGATATTATTAGATCAAATACAACTGCAACTATAACTTATTCCCAAACCAAATGACACAAACAATACTCTGTGAGAGTCAGATGTATTGGCAAAAGAAACACAATATCGGGGTTCAAATTGTTTTCAGAGATGAAGAGAGCATTATATGAACGTTACGAGGAGTACGCCTCGCACAAATTTATATATAACTCATGCTAAAAGTTTTAGTTGTAGGAGAGTTTGTGCCAAAGTTTATGATGTCAATTGTATACTAACTCATGAGTTATGTAATCCTTAACAAATTGCTTCAAATGACATACACATTGTGTTACGATATTTATTGTATTTATATATTCTTACAATAAAAATTAAATTTTCGCGTCAACGAACGCAATGATAGATTAACTTTAATGTTATAATAAACTTCGGATTTTCGCAAATGCTTTTCAAAGCATTAGTATTTTGAAAATAAAAATTTTATTTATTCATATAGTCATTAATGGTTTCAATTAACACTTGAATTCGTAATATGTGTTAAATCTTTTATGCGGTCCATTACATTATGATTAAAAATTTTTGATTTCATACATTTTAGTGCAAAGAAATTTCAACATTAAAGCAAAGAATTTATTTGAATGAAAGTATTTTTGTATTTATGGCTTTAGTATTAATGAGTGCAAATAATGTTTAAATTTTTCAGCAATTTTAGTGAACAATTTGATATAACAGAATGCATATAAAAGTATAGTGCGTTAATTGGACAGCACTGGAATTTTTCAATGTTGGACCAATTCATGCACGACTGCATATCGACCATAGTTTCGGTATCATTACAAGTGAAATGGTAACTGAAAGTGAAACTTTGTTACGCAATTGCCAGAAAGAGCCGAACCATTGTTGCAGAAAAATGAAATTCTTTTATCCAAAAAAGCAAAGTAAAACTCCTTAATGGGAATCAATAACAAGAATAACTAGAAATAGAGAATAGAGAAAGAGAAAAAATGAGAAAAGAATGGATTAGATTATTAAGCATGAAATTGAAGAGAAAAGTATGACTTATCATCTAATATATTATGGCTTTAATGTTTCAAAGGAATAAACTTAAATTTTGGATTATATAAATTTGAAATATTACTTAAACGTTGTTTTGACTGCAAGGCTATCATCAAGCTTGAGAAAAATGAATTATTTCTTATCGTTTTAGATATATTTGAGCTAATTTTAAAATAGAGCATTCAAATAATTTATTGTCTTTGTTGCAAAACTAACTTAATTTTCTGTTCAATTGCTACGAAACCCCTCGTATTCTATTACTATTTTGAGGCAAATCTTTCTAATTCAAAGCTAAACGTTTCTACATTTGTCAACATTAACGAAATGGTTAGCTCGACGTCTAGAAAACTATATTATATTATCGAGGCTTCAATAATGCTATAAAAACACTGCGCAATTAATAATAGTTGTATCTGTTTTGTAACGTTAAGTTGTAACAAATGATGTGCACATGAAATAACGTTTTGAAAAGTATTGAAAGTTGGAAAGTATTGAATTTGATTAAATAATTTTTTAAAAACGAAAAAATCAACAAAATTAATAGTTTGATTAATTGACCTTTTTTGAAACTAATTTTTGGTTTATCTTATGTGTTGCGCCTGAAAAGCCCCTTCCTTACAAGCATTCATATATCTTACTCGTGAAATAATATTTTATTCGTGAGTAATTCAACATTTCGTTGTGCTTTACATTAAAGTTGATTTATTGATTCTTTCAATTAATTATTTTTTTTTTGCAATACTGGTATTCGACTAGACTTGAGTTTTAGATAACAATGCAATGTTGAGCAAAAATTGTAAGAATACTTGTAAGAAAGCTTAGTTTTCAAATTTGAAAAGATTAATCTAACATTTGTTTTGAGACCAAAATTACTTTATAAATGCTTACAAAGCTCTTTAAATTTGATTAAATTCTAGTTTTTGGCTTATGTTTTGATATCTAATCCTAATATCAATTGATTAACTGTAAATAAAAGAAAATAGGAAGATATAGAATATATTCGCAGTCGCCTAATTATAAGCATAGCTATTCTTTTAGGTTCCATTAGAGCAGAAAAGTGTTTCTATACCTACAATTGAAGTGCTTATACAGTAGAGTGAATCCCAACGCATTTATCTAAATAGAACAACTATTCAATTTGGAATCGCTTTTTGGTGTCATAAAAAGCTATTCTTTAATTAAAATCCGGATCATTGACCAAAAAGAAGGCAACAATGATATTACCCAAAAGGATACAAAACATGGTCTAGATTTTAGATATGGCTCAAACGTCGATTACGAATGCTTTAATTAAGGATTTCATGCGTTGTGAGACTTGTTATGCAACAAAAAAAGAGAGAAAAAGCAAAGTAAATGCACTCCAATTGAGACTCTAAAAGTTCATTTGAAAAACTTAAATCTCTACTCAAGTGAAGTGCTTTATTTGTAAACCTTATTTACTGTAAATCATGTTTGTGCGCAGATGTGCAACACTTTGGAGTAATTAAAGATTTAAGTATTACTAAGAATGCAGAAAAGAAATGAAAGCTTTTTGTTTTCTCGAAAGCATAAATACAATTCCTGAAGGGGCTATTGGTTGAGCGCTTGTCACAAACCCGAATACATTGGATTACATTATAAGGCTATTTATCTACAATACATTTGTGCAAAGCTCTAAATGCCATTTAAAAGTAGAAAAGACATAATACTTACCGATTTTGAAACAATGGAAAGGCATCAAAAGTAATTATCGTATTAGAAAAGTAAAGACGTGTCACAATTTTGAAAAGTTAGCTCTTTTAGTGATATCTTTTTCGATTGAAATGATAATACAGTTGTTACCAAAATGTTTACGAAAGTAAATTTAGTCGAGAAAATGGTCCCGTTTTTAGTGAAGAGAGTATTGCGTAGAAAAAACTTCAATACATAAATTGTTTGTTTTACATGTTTTTACACCTCTTCGTTTAGTTTAATGTTTGCTGAGATAAGGACAGAAAGTTTACATTAATAAAATTTAATATTCAAAGAAACAGTCGATTTAGAAGCAAATCAGAAGTGGCAGCTGTGACGATAACTATTTCAATACTTCCTATTGTGTCTATCTTTAGAAAAGAAAAGTGTAACCGCAGACTAAGAGGATATAAAGTTAACTTCTTTTCCTATACATGCAGTCACTTTCACTCTATTGACTCAAATCAAATTTAATTTTTACTCTCTATAAGTCAGAAGTCTTTTCTCCCTAACAATAGTAACGATTTAATTACAAGTCAGATAATGTGTTCACTGCCGTATCTGTCAATAAACGCGAGTTATCAAAAGATCAATGGTGTGAACAGCTTGACTAATAATAACAATACGAGACAATATAATATGAGAGCAATATCACTACCTTTATAAGTCATGGAGCGCTCCATAGAGCACGATATCTTCTTATAGGAGTTCTCGCCATACTCTTCAACTTTCACTTCATTCTGTTGCTAATCATTAATAAAATTACTTTTATGAAAATCAAATGATAACAAGTTATTTTGCTATAAAATTAAATTGTTTATTACTATTCTAACAGATTAATAATTTCGCATATTTTTTATACGACAAAAATAGAAAAGAATGTTAGAATTGTTTTCATTGCACAACTCAACCGAGAAAAATGTATAATTGTTTTTGTCATCGAGTTTCACTACAAGTAAATTATTTCACTGCGAGTGTTATTAACATTTCATTTGTTTCCTAATTGAGATTCAGTGCGCGAATAGATTCTTCATTTTTCTGTTTCCCTAATTCTCAAAGGCATAATTATAGGTGAGAGAGAGAGAGAGACTTAATTCAGTAGAGCTGCACTTCACTAACAGCATAATAATTGTAACAATCCTACTATTGTTTTATTAATTTTATTAAACAAATATTGCATCGCATAAATATTAGTCCTGAAGCTTAAAAGTTAGAATAAATTGTGGAATCTATTTTATTTCGAAAATGCAGAATTGAATTTTTTGAAGTGTACCTCAATCCTAAATGTACAGTAACTCATATAAAGTTAGAAACTCTATATTTGATGCGAAATTCAGTTTATTGAAAAATTGTTTTTCATAAAGAAAAAAAGTTCTGTTACTGAACTCAATAAAAACTATTTATAATAAAGATGAATAACTTTCAAATATTGAGGGGAAGAAAATATTTGTATTGATGGAATTCTCTGAATCGTATTATTAAAAAAGTCTGCAGCGAATATACTCAGAAAGAAACTACATTTTGCTCATCTATTCTATAAAATTATTGGAAGAATGAATACATATTATTAGCTGAAACAGTGATTTTCAAGCGCTCAGCAAAATGTTCACAATAGCAGAATTTCGGAACACTTTTTGCGATCACTCTCTCGCCTCTAGAGTTGTGAGCGTAAAAAATTGGTTAATTAAGGTTTTGAATTATGAAGAATTTCAATGATCTATTCTTTTATCAAAAAATGTGAAAATAATGAAGTATTATTTCATAATTTCAATCGAAATTTTGAAGGGAAAAATTATTGACTCATTTTTCACATCCTTTAGTATTTCTGTCCTTCGCCACAAACCGCTGAAAACTGGAGAGTTGCACATCACTGAGCGGAATAAAGAGCTATAGTAGCAAAAGATATGCTACAATTTTACAGTTCTAAAAGTTTATTAAATTATCTCAAGTATTTTCTCTGTAAGTGATGGTTCGCAACGCATTAAAATTGTTGAGAACTTATTCACCAAATTTTAAATACAATATTCGTAACGCAACAGCTTTAGTGTTTATTCGAGTACTGATACTTTCATGAAAATTATTTTTAAGCGTTAAATATTATTAGCTAAAAAGTAATGCACAGAAGGCAGTGATGTGCACAACTGTGAATCACTTTCACTCTCACCTCATTTGCATTATAAATGTTAGACCGCAATGATCTGTGGTTCAATGGTTGTGTTGGTCGATAATTATCTCCGTGACCATCACTTTTCAATGAGTGCCTTAATAGATGAAATTGATGTGAACTCATATAAATAGGTTTGTTCAATAATATCCATTGAACTGTTTCATGACATGCCGGTTGAGTTAATGAGCCCTCATATGTTATGTAATGCTTTAATGTTGGCAGTAATTCAACAATCGATAAAGAGTTAAGCCACTGGGAATCACCTATTCATACAATAGACGTCAATTTACTCAAAGTTACTTATACTATAAATCATTCTTTCGTCTCAGATTTATATCAAGTTTTTCATGTATTCAATTAAAATCATCAAAAATTTGAATAAATTTGTCCAAACAAAAGACTTAATACTTTCAATTAACGAAACTGGAAATAAATTAATCTCTACTCACAAGAAAATTTAATTAGATTTTACTTTAAATCTAAACTTATTTAATGAGATATTCAATATAAATATAAACAACTGACTGTATGTTTGGGAATTTGTTCACATAAATCATTTTATTTTTTATTCTTTTACTGGAAAAAAGTCTCAAAACTATAAAAGTTGAGCGCATTTTAATGTTTTGTTTTAAAGATAATTAAATTTAAATAAAAAAGCTTTTATTCGCAAGAATTTGTTTCTCTTTCTCTTGACATCATTTTTCTTTGCGGACCATCTGTTCTGACTTAAGCTTTTGTTAATCCATATAACTTATTACTGCACATAAATTCAGTGGAGAATAAATAATTTGTTGAATGTTTTCCAAGTATTTCATAAGATTATTTCATCTTTATTTTATATGAAAGTAATTCAATAAATAAGTTATTAATAATTTATTGAGTTCAGAATTAGTCAATTCAATCAATCTTTATTGAGGAAATATTTTTTGTCCGAATATTTTTTTAATAATTATAAATTTCATCTTAATTATTGGTTTTATTATTTAAATGAATATATTTCAAACCTATTTTATATCATTAGTAAAATTTGATTAATTTATTTTTAATCTGAAAACTAATTTAGAAATAAAGCTCCTGTCAAATAAAGAGATGCCCGTTTTACAAAGCAAAGCAAAAACACTAGTTTTGAAGTTCAAAGAATCCTCTTATAAATTATCTAAAGAGAAATTTGAGTTTAAGAAATATTAATATATCCAAAAATAAATATCCTCGAGTCATATTCATAATTGAATTATTGTTTATGAATTCAAATTAACGAGATAGTGATATGAATCATACCTCATATGAAAGAAAGTTTGCAGAAAGTCTATAGAATTTGGTGTTGTGCACGCGAATAGCTATTTCAACAATAATAAAGATACAAAAAAGAATGACACACTTGAAAGTGCAGTACTTTCTTCAAAGATAAACAACGAAACACTTGTTGAGTGAAGAAGAGAAACGAAATATAGAACACAAGAGTAATGCGTTTAACGTAGTTTTTTT
This sequence comes from Malaconothrus monodactylus, assembly GCA_034697245.1. NCBI lineage: Eukaryota > Metazoa > Arthropoda > Arachnida > Sarcoptiformes > Malaconothridae > Malaconothrus > Malaconothrus monodactylus. Next base: position 1,092 of record JAQIWZ010000363.1, on the reverse strand, counting down.
GCTAAATTTATTCTCTTACAAATAAAAAGTTGAGCTACTTTTGCAACACAGTAACACTACTTTCAAACTAAATTCAAAACTTCTAACTAAAAAATTTCTAAATTCAAACTCTCAAAAACTTTTACTTTACTCTTATGAGTTGTAACTAATTTTTAAAACAATTTTGATTTTTTGGTGGGAAATTCAAATATACATTCAATTATTGATAGGCGCTTGACCTTAAGGAAACCCGAAAAACTTTCTTTGAATTTCATTGTATTGAAGATATAGTTAATTTTATGGCAAATTCTTTTTAAAATCGTTTATAAAAGTTAAGAATTACAGGGTTTCCGGACTTTGAATTCAAAAGTTTTAAATTTAGGTTTTTTGAATTTGGAGCAAAAGAAATAACACACAAAAAGTCAAGTTTGAAAATCTGTTAAATTGCTTTATAAAGCTGATAATTCCCTCCTTTTCTACTTTTCTGTATTAAATTCATTCGACGCAACAAAAGTGAGTGAGTGAGAGATAGAGAGAGAGAAACATAAAAATAATTTTCAGAAGCTGTAAGACTTTCTCAAAAACAGGTTAAACTTATATTTGATGTGCTTTGGGCTCACAAATAAATAACCTGCAGATAATGAGTGTTTTGTAAAAAGAAAGGTTTATTCTATACCTCTATGAGTAATATTCTTGAGTGCGTGTGTGATATGTTTCAGTTGAGTGTTTGCTTGATTGGAATTTTTTGAGAATGTGATCAGAACCGAAATGGCAGCCAATCCGTTGGCCTCGTGCTGAGCTTCACTCCAGTTGGCATATAATTGAGAATTATAGGCGTACAATTGAATTTCTCCCGGGAATTGAACGCTACTAATTGTATGCTCTGAACCCCTATTATTTTCTCTTCCAAAATGTAACGTTATATTTGTCAATGTATACTGATATGAGAGCGGACCACTACTTATCACTACTGAATTTTCGGGATTTATTTTAAATGTTATGCTACGACCTGTGTTCACCAGCTTTCCATTGACCTGTTATTGTGTGATAATAGATATGAGAGTTAGAGAGAGAGAGAGAGAGAGAGAGAGAGAGAGAGAGAGAGAGAGAGAG
>JAQIWZ010000362.1:0-20853 GCA_034697245.1 Malaconothrus monodactylus | reverse complement strand
TTTATTTTGTAAAACTCTTCGAAAATAATTTTGTTTTCAGATTTCTTAGTTTCATATTTTAAAATTTTGATTACTTTCTGTCCAGAATTTATTGGATAACAGGAGAAAATAAACACATCTTTAGATTAAGTGTATTCGAAAATAATCTCTCCGATTGCTGTAAAAAAGGTGAAAGAATTTTTAAATTCTTTGTAAGAAGTTGTAGACTTATTTCGTTTTATTCTGATCGCATATTTTCTATCAGAAATAATCTCAGGCCAAAAATAAGTTAAGGTTTTCATAGCTATGTTCAAACATATCTTTTACCGACTGTCGAAATTTTAAAGCTTTTAAAGCTTTTGACTGATCTGTCGTGAAATATGATTGAAAACAATTCGTTACGCCAAATAACAAAGATTTTTGAAATTTTTCTTTCATAACTTTTATTGAAAAAATCTTAAGTATTTACTACTGAGAGAAAAAGAATCAGTTGAGTTGAGTTGAGTTCAATTTCGTACAGTGAGTGGTATAATCTTTTCCATTTATGTTATGAACTGTGAAATGAGATAAGATTTTTTAAGTTTCATACTTCAGGATCATTTTGAAGTTACAGATGTCAGAATCAGAAACAATATTAAAACTAAGTTTACATACAATATATACTTTTAATTTGTCAAACGCAGTAATTTTTGTCGTTGTATTTTATGAATTAAAAGAATGCGTTAAAAAATCCAATTAAGTTTAGATCTTATGCCATTTAAAAGTACTCGAATTCTGCTAATTATATTGAAACAAAATCTCTGTACAGCTATCTGTTGATATACAGTATATCAAATTAACGCATTCAAACATATAAGATATGATCTGATAGAATACAGAAACAGCAATACTTTTGGGAAGAATACTATTAGGATTTACTCAACGATTGATACGTTAGAATTGCAAAAATTCTCATGTGACACAACTGATTCGTAATAATGTTTTACACCCACTATACTGTATGTTGGAGTTCAGTTCAATGCGAGTGAAAATAAAAAATTTAGTTATTTTGAGTAAAATACATTAATTCAGTTCACATAATCACATCCACATCTGTGCTGATCCTTATGCACAGATGAGGATTAATCTGTGAGTTGTGCAAAAGTCTCTAAATCTATACGTTCGACAGCCGTCACAGGCGTCTACTGTATGCCTTTGTAACTTAGGAGAGAATCAGATCAATATAGTATTGAATTTTTTAAAATTAGAACTCAATTTTAAACACCGAAATTTCTAATAGATATTTGACTCTTGACTCACTTAAAAAATTTGTATTATATAAACGGATTAATTTTTCTTAAATTGTATCTCAAATTATAGTAATTTTGATGGGCACCGAAAATGCACTTATGACAGTGTTTTTGGAAAGTGCGGAGAAGGTTATTATTAAATATTCTTCTATTTTTGATAGTTAGCTAATGTAATATGTGATTATTGGTTTCATTTATTATTTTAGATGCCGCTAATTTAGCGCAAAACATTGTGATAACTGCTGGTGGAGTGCTGGTTGACGCTCATTGCCGTAATTATACTTACAATTCTCCCTTATGTTCTTCTGCGAGTTTTTCTCCAACGTTATCCAAGCGTGTAGTATTGATATTTCTCTCCATATTGTCGTTTTTTACGTGGTTTTCACCATTCATCAGATTATAGACTTGTCAAAGAGTGAGTAAAGTGTTCATTATATGTCCATATATTGAATGAGCTAATCGAACATGAGTGAGAATAATTTGTATAAGAAATAATAATGCATTTATTCAACAATGTTTTCATTTTGGTCACACCTTAAAAACTCCAATTAAATGAAATTATCTTCAATGAAATCGTTGAAAAAATGATAATTCTAATGAAATTGGTTTTGAGTTTATATTCAAATAGAATTTTGCAAATTCTATATAATTGAATTTTATCAAATTTGATTGAACGCGAACTAAGTCAACAACCAAGACTTATAAATGTTTTCATTTTATTATAAAGTTGTGAATTTACATAGAATGACATTCTTTGCATGAGTGAAAATTTTGTTTTGTGATCGCTTGAGGATATTTAAGAAAGATTAAGCGAAAAAAAATACTCTCAATATATTGGAAAAAGTTGTCTTGTATTCAAAAGAAATGAATAAGTGATGATATATTCTTGTGCTTCATTTAAATTGAATGTATGCCTCAAGTGTTTTGTCGGAAGAAATACTACAGAATAAACTGGTGCTCGTGTTAACTAAAGCAAAAGCAATTTACAACTCTTATAAACTTATGCATATCACACAATTATATGGATAAATGCGAACACTCAAAGATCTTATATCTGTTAGAATTATAGTTCAACTCGTTTTACAATATCGATTTCAACCTTTATTTCAAGACGAGAAAAACTTTAATAATTGTTTTGAAAAACTAAATAATTGTAAATAAAGCTCATCGACTGAAATCATATTCAAGACTTCTCTTCCTCTAATTATTACATTTAAATGGGAGACAAAAAAAACAAAATTTGATCCATTTTATTACTTATGGGATAACTGAAAAATAATAAAATGTGAAGATTTCGCTAAGAATATTATTTTCACTCATAAAAATCAATCATTTGTTGATTGAAGTTTTTAAATATTTATCATAATTCGATATACTGTTTATTGCGAGACATCAATAGCAGACAGAAGCAAGTATTTGATTTATTGCTCTTCTGCGTGAATATTGTGAAAGTTATCGTTTAATAAATTGTTTTATATTTGTTCTTGTAATAAATTGGTTTTGACATGGTTTCAGCGACATATTGTTTGGAACAACTTCCTAAATGTGTTTCTTATATCATACGTCAGATTTGAATGGACGCATATTTTATTTTTGGCACAAAGAAAAAGAATCTTCACTCAAATAATTAATAAATTAACAAATGTTTATCCAATTGTGATAAGTAAAACATAATCAGTTTATTTCTCAAATTACTGATTAATATTTGACTGGACTGTATCAACATTTGTGGAACATATCATCAAAAGTAACCAATAAATAAGTGTTTTCTACTAAATCTATTAAATTTTCTATAAGTTGTGTACAGATGTGCAAAATTTCACTATATATACAGTATATAATGTCTAATTTGGTTTTCAAATGTTTAACAAATATTCATTTCATCGAATAAAACTTCGTTAACCGGAAAAAAACTTTAGGCAAACCTTCCCAACATTATTAGACAAATTCATCTTAACCTTCAACTAGTAATTATTGGGATCAGACAAGTGCCCAACTGCTGATCATTAGGTTTACTCAACGCAACCGATAGAAAAACAAATAATATTTAAGTTAATTCTTTGGATGTAATAACAATTTTATGGAATTAACTTTCAAACTAAGTGTAAGATTAGTCTCTTATATGTATGCTTTAATTGGGAAAGAGTTGGTATGAAGAAATTCTCGTAAAATAAATTGACTGAATAGCTAAGATATCATTCACTATTGGTTTGCTTTGTAAAGGCGCTGTCCGATGCTCACAAATCATTATTTAGAGACAAATAAAATTCTATTAATGTTTGTAATATAGTTTATTATTCACTATATTCTTATTTTTATTCCTCACTAATAATTTTCAAACGATATAAGTTATATATAACTAAAATAATGATTTTGCACTAATCCTATGTTAACTTGACTTTAAATTCTGTAAAATACAAATAATGTCATTTAAAAAAATTAATTTTCCTAATTTTGAAGTGTAGAAAAGTAGTGAAAATTAAATTGAAATGATATAAAGTAATGCATTGAGAATTTTTCGAAAGGTGAATTCATGGCTTACAATAAAGAATTAATTAAAGTCTATTATTTTAATAAAATGTAAGACAATAAAAATTATTTGAAAAAAGTTAGCTTCAATCAATTTTTATTAATAAAATATTGAATATCATTCAATTGCAGATATGATTTGATACGAATAGGAAGTGGCAACTCATTGACTCCTTCGGGCAAACGAAAGTTTTTGGCCAAATTCGATCTAATAGATAAGCGGCACATGTGTTGCAATGAGTTAAATGTTTTAATGACAGTCGTGTCGACATATGTGTCGGCATTAGTACCGATTTTAAGATATCTTCTGATGTAATTCCAACAAAACGATTGAGTTGTGATTGTGTGCAATAGTATTACAAAAATGACAAGCGTTTGTTTTTTATGTAATACAGCGCTTTGTTTGGTTAGTGCCAAATCGGTGTAATCTTTGGTGTATTTCCACATCCAGTCAATTGATTTACGAAGACATGATTCGTGTGATGTGTTGGAAAGGCCGGAATGGTCTAATGTAAGGTTCATTCCATATCTGAGTAAATGCAAAAGTCCTGTCGCTGATCGAGTTATGAGTGCGAATGACAGCAACTTTTCGCCAATAGATCCACAAATACAATTAGATCGAGAGATCGGTGCTTCAAGAAGTGAGACTTGAATACCATTGACATAAACTGACATTTTATTATCAACAATAGAAGAGAATAAATATTTTTGATAATCTGCTGATTCGAATAGCATTAAATTGCTTCGTATAATAATGCCATTATTGGGACCATAAGGAGTCACATAACGCAACCAATTATCTGATGATTGACGACTACAACTGTAAATAGCGTTCAGAAGAACTGAAATGCATTTATCCATAATATTCAACTGAAAGCTGCGATTCAGCAGTAATACTAATATTATTTCTTTATTAAGACCATTGACTTTCATATTATCATTTTCTCGCTATAGTTTTAGAATTGTGTTCATCCTTATAATGAGCTGATCCTGATTTAAAACTTCTAAATCTTTAATCATATCGTTTGAAACTTTGATTTCATAATCTCTTTCGTGACTGTAGAATATTTTGTTCATGAATAAAGACTTATCTAATAAAGACTTAAATTTAAAGGACTGAGAACTCTATTTTTGTGCTAATTATGGAGTGATTATAATCTAGAAAATTAATACGAAATTTAACGTCTAAATTGAACTGTTAGATAATTATTTTGGCAAATGAATCCATCATTATCTCACATTATTGCGCGTTCACCAGATATTCAGTTTCATAAAGCTTTGAATAAAGTTACGACACACGTACGAAATAATGATGTTTTAGCCTTCTGTAAACTAATTGAATAAATTATTTTCCTCTATTAATGTTTTGGGTGTGGAGTGATTCGGAAATCGCTCTCTTCAACATTATTCCAACAAAGATTTATTGATAATGATCATTTTGACGCAACTTTCTCAACAAAAAAAATCTCATTTCAATCCCATCATCAAATTTTGATTTCTTTCCAACAGCTTTTTAGTAAATCGGATTTTACGTGAGGTCTAAAGCTGAACTATTTGAATCAAAGCAAAACTGATTAAGTATTTGAATTATGCGAGAAAAATACGTTAAAAATTTTTATTTCAATAATCAATATGAGATGATTCGGGCTTTAATTGAAACATTAGCGAAACGAAATTGAAAATTGAAACATTTATTTTCAAAATTTGCGAATTAAGGTCTCTTTAGAGCATAACCAGTGATAGTTAGAGGAAAGCCAACTTAATTAAAAATGTTATTTCAAAAATTTAACCTAGAGAAATCTATTATTTATTATCTTAACAAATAAAGTGATATAAGTTAATGAGATCGTTAATGATCTTATTAAAAGTCAAGTCATTCTGCAAGACTTAACGCACGAACCATTTTGATTATTTAAAGCAACTTTTCTAATGTGCTTTTTCGCGTAGAATCCAAATATGAAATCGGTTTTGCTCTAACTCTTATAGTTTTTGCTCTAGACCCCGACTAAATAGATTTTACAAACCCTCTATAGAATTAATAATAATTCGAAAAAATCAATTTGAAAGTAGAGAAGTTTTAAAGGTTTAAGTAAATTATTCGATTACATAAATAAGTTCAAGAATTCATAAGTTTATTTTCATCATTAAATCCAGATAATAGTTGAACTTCAAACCGGGTAAATGTAAATTTATGAATAAGACTTCATGAGCTTTTCAAATTCAATAATTGTTATTGAATTTACAAAATCTGCACTTCTTTAGCAAATATAGGAACGCGAGGCTTCAGTAATTCTGAAAATTTTCTAAATATTTATTATCCAAAAAATTAATTTATGATAAATTATGAACTATTTCTTACAAATTAATTAATTAAAAGCAAATTTTCATTTCAAAGTGTATAATGAGTTATAATTAATCAACATAATTAAAATGTTGAATCAATAAATTTATTTATAGTAATTATAATTTAAAAAAGCTCATATACAGATGTTGAGCTCATAATAAAATACAGTAGAAGTAAAGAAGTAAACTTTAAAAAATGAGTTTATCATTAATACGGAATCATCAATAATTTTTACGGTTTCGTTTTGTCAATTCTAATTTGACATAACTTTTAAAAAGTCATTATGTGTTAAACAGTCTTATAAGCAGTAGTAAAACATGTTTTACTTTCAAAGGATGCGTAACGTAAAAAACAACTGATAATTCGATACAGGCTTTTATAATGTAAAGGCCGAGATATAAGTTTCTATTTGTGTCTATTGTGTAAGTGATGGAGCGATGAAATGGAATTTTATTAATATTTAATTAAGGATATGGAAACAGGAATAGATGCCTCACACTCTCTAACAGTTCTCAATCAAATCGATCGACACTCAACGAAAATATGTGTAAATCCCGGAAGGATGCCTAAAAAGCACAGCCGTAACCAGCGGTGGAGTTAGAGAGACAGTATTCTCATCAAAGTGTAGATCTCAAATAAACCCTAAAAAGTTTATTTTAATTCATTACTCAGTTTGAGATTTTGAATGATAAAAATTTTGGATAACATATAATAAATAAAAGCCAAAAAATAACAAAATTAATTAATTTTGTAAACGTAAAAATTCACAAAAAAGTATTTCCTCCAAAAAGTCAATTATCCATTTTATAGGATTTCTCAATTTCTATAAAAGTTTTGTATTACCGGTATATAAAAATCTCAATGAATGAAGTGTAGAAGAAAAAAGAAAAAAAACTGAATTTATTTCGAAATGTTGAAATCCTGGTTACGGCAGTGGTAAAGAGCAGAGTTGTGTATTCAATATCACCAACTTCTTGAAGGAATACTTCAGAAATATTAGCTATAAGTCGAGAAATAAATCTTATGTCGAGTAAACTTATGTTATTCTTTGATTAAAACCGAAATCGATGGAAATGATAATAACGATAAGAAGATAGACATAAAAATATTTTATAACAACTATTTTTACTTTCAAATGAATTTTCTCATTACATATTCACATAAGAATTCACTTTTCAATTAATTAAGTGGTCTTGACTTTAGTCATATTCTGTGATCGATTTTGAAGAAATCTTTTTTATAGAAGTAGAAAACCTCTATTGAAATTGTTATATAAATATAACGTTTCGAAATTAAGAGCATATTAATCACAAAAATTTGAATATATTAAAAAGCTTTTGAAAATACCTTAAGATAATATACCTCTAGTATAGAATAGTTTTCATTATAATAATTTTAGAATCAAAGATATCGAACTTATGTTAATAAAACTCGTGTAGCAATTTTTTTCTTATAAAGATTTACTAGAATTGCATTATATTTATTTTTAGTATTATTTTTAGGCCAAAAGCAATCTGACAATAAATGAATGAAATTCAGATTATTGTGAAAATGCATTCAATAATAGAGTCCTTAATTTTTGTCTTATATTTATTTGAAGAAAATTTGTTTGATTTTCGTTAATTTCAAAATACAACATAAATATGATTTGCAGTTTTTAATAAAAATGTATCGAAATATGATTTATTGCTTATTTATATTTATAAAGAAATAAACATTAACTAAATTGAATGAATTGAAAGTATAAAATTAGAAATTTATTTTGCATTAGTATTTTCTATCATTTTAATAATTTTTTCGTTGGCTATAGTTGAGGGCACTTTATAGCGACAATTCGGTCTTTTCACAGCGTTTTCGATAAGACATTTCCAATTGTTATCGCTCTCAAGAGAACGGCCAGAGACGCATAAAATCATAGAATATTTAGCTCTAGTGAGCGCCACATTCATTCGTTGAACTGATTTTAGAAATCCCACATTATTTCCATTGCCCTCATCGAAGGCTCGAACGCACGAAAGAATAATAACATCTCTTTCTTGTCCTTGAAATCCGTCCACAGTATTGACTTCAACACTCATTTTTAAATTTAAATCTTTGATTTTCTTCGAAATATGTTTTTTCTGACCATTATATGGAGTAATAATACCAATGCTTTGATTGCTTTGAACAATATTATCAATAATAGTGACCAGTTTAGTGACAAAATATGCTTCTAATTCATTAAATTTATTTCTGGGATCGTTTCTACTTTCTTGAGTATCGGTTACATCAAAAACAACGTAAGGCTTGATTTGAAAATTACGATTTTGTATGACTTTATCGCTTGACAAGAGTTTTCCGTTATAGAAATGTAATGACGGAAACTCACAGATCTGTGGATGCATTCGGTACTGAAGGTTCAACATTAGAATTGGACTTTTCTGTTCTCCACTATAACCATTAAAATATTCATAGAATCTTTCGAATAGAGAGCGACCAAATTTCAAACTATTGGCTTTCTTCGAAATGACAGTCGCCGAGAGTTGCATCGGATCTCCGATTAGTATCATTTTTGTCATCTTATATACCAAAGGCATCAATAATTCAGGTTCACTGCATTGCGACGCCTCGTCTACTATCACACAATTGAAAGTATTTGAAGCATAAGTTCGATATAACTGTTCGATTGACGACTGATGACAGCTATTAAGTGTTGATAAAACAATATCTGATTTTAACATTAAGTCCATTCTGAGTCTACCTTTATTTACGTCAATAGGTTTAGTATTAGAGCCAACTCTTTGATGTTCTTTAATTAACTTTTGCATTTCATTTTCGGCTTTAGTTAAGTCGGCCTTACGTCCGGACGCGCGTAAGTTTGCTATTTCTTGATCTAATTTCGAAATTTGTTTCTCCAGTTCAAGAGCTTTTGATTCAATTTTATTTTTAGCATTTTTCGCGTCAACCTCTGCGTTGTCGTCAATCAGTTTGTCGAGCGATATCTTCCTAACGTCTGGATGTATATGATTCACTTGTCCGACTCGAACACATCTCAAACTTCTCTTAAACTTTGATTTGTTCAAAAAATGTCTTTCTCCGTAAAGTCTTCGCGCGATCTCATCGACCGCACCATTAGATGGGGCGCAGATTAGAATTCTGGGCGATTCTGTTTGATCCCAACTCAGGTATATTTGTTTAATAATCCCAATCAAAGTGTGTGTCTTTCCAGTTCCGGGCGGACCTTGAATTAAGAGCAATTTAGGTATAGGATAGGGACGACTCAGGGCTTCAGCACTGCCTAATATGGCTCTATTTTGGGATTCGTTGAAATTTTTGCTACTCAATGATATATTTGTGGGCACAACCACTTGACACGTGAAATGACGCGGTCTTAGAATGTCTTTAAATAATAGGGAACTGTTGAGAGAAGATATCGTTTCGATTTGCCTCAGAGTTGGTTTCAAATAATAAACATTTCTCACTTGAATCGGGTCTCTATTATTCAATCTTATAGTCTTTTTAGAAATATTTACAACATATTTAAGTAGAAGACTCGGGCCCTGAGGCACTACAAGACCTGTTAATAAAGAAGTGTTTGCACTAATTTTTTCACACGAACTTTCGATCACATATCCGAAAACCATTAACTTTTTTGGTTCGCTATTAGTCGGAGAATTGATTTCAACATTAAGTTCAACAACAATAAGATCTCCTTCTGAGGGATAGCTTTCGCTTTTATACAAATCTTGTCGAACAGTTGTTTGTAATGACAATACAATGAAATTATCTTTTGATGAATATTCGGACGAAACCATAGCTTTGAAATTTTTGTTTGATTGTCTCGACTGATTGTATTCGTCCCACATTTGAGCCCATGTCTCAAATAATATCAATGGAACGTAAGCCGATTGATATTCTTCTAGAGATTCATAGCTTATCTTCAGTCCAATCCCTTCTCCGAAAGGACTCAGAGGTGGCGGTACTTCAGTTTTAGAGCACTCTTTGAGCCACTGAGGCTTCCAATCGAGAATTATTGATAGTATAGAATCGGCCGAATATTTACTGTCTTTAATGCTATTATTGTCTTCTGATAATGGGATGAAATTTGGTTGAGGTTTAAGTATTTGTCTTGACTTAAATGAGTTTGAAGTGGAAGCGAGAGATGAATTGGTTGGAATCAAAACAGGCTTTTCTGGCGGATATACAGTTGGAGAGAAAGCTTTACCGAAATTGCGATCATTTGGCAATAAATTAGGTTTAAGTGATTTTTCGGTCGCGATTTCGTGTTTGGCCCGCTTTGAAGCGAGTACTGATTCCAGAGAATAATTGGTTTGACTGAATCTCAATTTCTTATTCTTATTTGTTTTTATATTATTATTGACTTTATTATTGACTTCATTGATAACAATCACTTCATCCATAATATCAACTCTTTTATTATTATTATTAATCCTTTCTTTAGTAGTCGTTGGAATGGATTTAGTTTTGGTTTCATTATTAAAACAATTTTCAGTCAATTTATTGTTATTTTTAGAAGCGATCAAATCTTTGACCAGAAAATCAGTTCTATTGGACTTACTCTTGACCGCAACGGCCGGTCTTTTATTTGAGACATTCTTCGACTTAAAGCTATTGTTTTTATTTGTGTTTTGATTATTTGGGTCGTCGGCAGAAATGGGAAACCATTTTCTTTGATTAGGAGAACATTTATTCCAATTTAAATTATCTAAAAGTGATAAATAGTTGTAGTCGTCGTCAGAGCTGTCGTCTGAAGACATCATTTTTGCCCTTTATTATTATTAATTCATTTTATTAACAAATATATAATAAATTAATAATAACTCAAACATTATATCAATAAAAATAAACGAATATTTCTTTTTATAATTCAAAAGTTATTGACATTTTTATTAACACTATTTATATTTGATATTCGTTTCATTCAATGCAATAAATGCTGACTTTAAGGGACTTTTAGTGAATTGCGTCACGTATTAAAGCGCGAAATACAAAGACATGCGCTTTAAAGACAAACATTCAATTCATACAAAGCTATAGTTTTATTGCTTAACAAATGCTTTATTTCAATAAAGATTTCAATTAAGAGTTTCAATAAATATTCGTTTGTCGTGAACAACACTTTCGTCACTCTTTTCATGACTTCATTCAAAGTCTTTTTTAAAGATTAGAAATAAGTTTTATTTTTTAATTCAAATTAATATAATTATAGATAAAGTGTTGATATTCTTATTGATAACTAATTGAACTCATGATTAAGTTTTCAATAATTTCTTTAAAGTGAGTAAAAGTTTGAAAAATACCAAAATATTAAACATTAATTAATCGAAGAATTTTTGATTTTCGGACAAATATTTGACGATTGAATTTGTGCTCAATTTATGTCGAAATAAATATTGACTTCAATTTGATATTAATATTAATTAAATATCAATTATTTGATCGAAAAATATATTAAATAATTGTTTGATTTATTGAAGAATTTGAATGCATTTGAAAACAATTGAACCGATTATTCGATGAATTCTAAAGTTTCGCCAAAAAATCATTTTATTTAAAAACCATTAAATTTGATTAATCTATAAAATTGAAAATAAAGAACATTTTGTACCCAAAAATGGAATTATTATAAAAATAGTTATAAATTTGCAATTATTGCTCAACTATTAGTTCGTAATTGAAATTATTTCGTTGTAATCGAGATCTCATATATCGAGGTTTTGACCAAAATTGAAGACAATTTTTACCAAAAGTTTGTAAAAAATATTGGATTAAAAAAGATTAATAACAATAAAAAAATTGAAAGATTTGATAATTATTTAGTCGTAAGAAATGCTATAAATTATTAGTAAATTATTTCTAATATTGAACTCAATTAAAAGCGACTATCAATAGCTCTCTTAAGCATCATTTTTGTCATTTATGTTCAGGAACTGTTAGAAGCGCTTCTTCTGGTGCACGATCGACACTACAGTTCTATTGAAAATAAGAAATTTTATTAAAATAAGTTTAATAACTAATAACTATTTCTTTAATTAAAAGCATTGAGTATTAGTTTTGATATGTATTTCGAATCTGTGTTAATAACGGCTTAAAGCAATGATTGCACTACAGCTTCATTTGATTTACTCCAATAAAAGTGTTCAATATCTTAAGAACCATTAAATTGAATATAAAACCAAAACTAAACTTTATTAAAAATGGTCAATAAAAGAAATCCAAGAAATATCTAATGAAAACATTTTCTAAATATTTGTTTCAAAAGTTAAAAATAGTATTTAATATAATATTAACAGAAAAAACAATTAAAACTTAATGTTTAAAAACTGTATTACTTAATAAAGGTTTAAAATCAAATTATTTACAAAAGGCTTTATTTAGAGTTAAGAACTTTCTTCATGGACTCGACTTAAGATTTAAGACACAAGTGCTTCAGAATCGATGGGAGCGTTTGTAAGCGATGTCCTCATTATATTTGAATGCAAAGGCTTGCCATTCATGTATGGCTCATGATTAGAGTAATTAGACTGAGATTGCGAAGAATTACCGTTTATTGATCTCAAAAGACGCGGAATTACCTGTGAAAACATTACAGATGTGTTACCGACCTTTTATCATAAGTTTGTATTTTTTTTGGATTTGTTTCTCGATAAATATTAAAACTGTAAGGAAAGGAAGCTGTAGTGCAAATGCTGTCAGTGCAGGATTCAAACAGATCTAATGAGACATTTAATAAATTAAGCAAATTTCAAGGCTTTAGGTAAAGAACTCAACAAATTTCAATAATTCATTTAAATCACTCCAACTATTCAAAAAGTGACTATAAATAGAAAGTAAAAGAATATCAAGACACAAAAACCTGATATTGTTGTGAAAACAAACCTATAATTGAAACCGAATTAGTTAGAATTTGATGAGGTCTTACCAGAGGTTTTTCGCGATGTGTATTGACTGCTTCAATTGGTATTTTGATTTCTTCGATTTCACAGCCATAGGCAACTGGAGTCAACTTGAGTATATAGTGAAGGGGAACTTTCAGATAGGGAAGTAAGTCTACAAATCCGAAGAAAAAGAAATTTTCAAATTATATCTTTACTTTATTTTTTGTTTAATTCCGAAACCTTTCGTCTTTATATATATTTCGATATTTTTTCAAATATATATCAGTTTATCGACTAAATAAATAGTTTATATTAAATAGTCTTAATTGGAGAAAAAAACATATAAATAGTAAACTGTTTTACGTTTACATAAAATTGGGCCCGAAATGATTTTAAATAAATAACATTTTAAAATTTAAGACTTTAAGACAACAAAAGTGCGACTAGACATTAATAAAGGTGACATTAAAGTGAAGGCAAAAAACTAGTATCCGCTCCCTATAATAATTCGTGGTCGTCAACAGCCGCTATCGGAACTATAATTTCTTCGACTTGACACCCGTAAGCGAAAGGCGTTAACTTGATTATTGTATGAAGCGGTACTTTTATATAAGTCATTTCAGCTATAGATATGGAAAGAATGAAAAAGTTTTTTTCCAACCATTTTTTCATATAAGAATCCCATAAGAATTCTTATCCCATAACAATTTTTTCAAAAATATTTTCAACAAAAAATTAATTTTTGAACACAAAATAAATAATGAAATAAAAGAAAGAAAAATGAACTCAAATGAAATGAATGATTTGAACTAATTTTCGGTCTCTCACCTGAGCTTTTATCTAAAAAGTAAGCCAAAAGACATCGTAAAACTGCTTGATGTCCAACTACTAAAACATTTTCCTGTCTCTCTAACTCCATAATTACCGGTTCAAGCCTTGCGACCAAATCTTCGTATGACTAATATTTTTGGAAAGAAATAATTTGTTAAATGACTAATTTAAAGGAAAGGATAAGTGAAAATACCTCTCCTTTAGGATATCGGTAGTGAAACTTGTCCTGATCTCTCAAAGCGAACTCATCCGGATATTTAACTTGAATTTCTTCGTATGTCATTTCTTCACAAATTCCAGCATCAATTTCATTGAGTGCTTTCCATCTTTCTTGTGGTGCTTTTATAGCGTCAGCGGTTTGAGATGTGCGTCGGAGTTGTGAAGTCCAAACACGAAGACGTGGAATATTCTGTTCTGAAATATATTTGGCCAATGCTTTAGAATATTCCCAACCTCTTTCTGAAAGTTCTGCGTCGCCGCCTATTCTTCCCAACAAATTATAGACACTTTCTCCGTGACGGGTCAGATATATCGAACGCGGAATTATATGAATATTCATTAAATAGTAAACAACTCTACTTTGAATGTGGCCCTCATGTCTGTGCACTAAAACCTTTTCTCCTGCATTGAATATTTTCATAAAAGAAAATTGTTTTTCTCTTTCTTCATCGAGTGGCTGATAAGCCAACTCGTAATGTTCTATACGTTGAACGAAATCCTTGAGTGCGTCTTCATTGTTGACATCACGATAGTCTGGACTGTGAACCTTTACTTCCTTTAAGATATAAGATTAAAAATAAATTGAAGGGAATTTTCCTCCACTATTGGAAAAATTCGATAAAAATTTCAAAACATTTTCTAATCAGATATAAACCCGAGAAATAAATTCTGAGAATAAAAGTAATTATTTTTTAAATTCAATTTCAACCACATTTACCCTAATGTTTGCTTCAATAATGCTGGGATCGTTGCAATACGACTCTACGAAAAATAGTTTGTAGCCATACTTTTCAACCACAGTATCGTAAATAAGTTGTCTTCTATCTAAAGTAGTATTGGTTGCGTCATAAACAGCTACTTCTCCAGTCCCTTCTTCAAGCCATGAGCACATGTCTTCGAGTGCATCGACAGCACATTTACTATAAAAAAAAGTACAGGTATATCATTCAGCAAAATTCAAGCATTGGATCCGATGCCAAAACTAACATTTGATAAGGTCTTTAATAAGATGTTCTTTTGACTTATAACAAACACTTGAGTTACAAGAGTTTGACATTGAATTATTTTGAACGTAGTATTTATGAAAATGTCCAAAAATAGAATCTAATGAAGATTTTACTCTAAATATATACTAAATATGGTTGGCTTACTTTCTGATAATAAGCGCGTCTTTATTGTCTGGTCGGAAGAAGTCATGATTGCGATACGCTTTAGTCGCTAGTCTTCGATATTCGCCAACATTAAAAACTCTTGTATTAATTCCAATCCAATTGAGATAACGCGTCAATTTTTTAGCGATATATGTTTTGCCTCTTGCCGGCAATCCTACCATTGCTATGACATGAGGAATGTTGACATAAGTTGTAGTTCTATCGCCTATAAGAGACAGATCAATACAATTTATATTTAATTTTAATTTGTTTTTAAACATTGCTGAAAATATTGAACACTTATTTTAATTTTAACTAATGATTGACCTCTGATTGGAAATGGTTTTGCGCCATTGTTTTGCGATATCTTTCGATTTGGAACCTCTTCTTTGGTCATTAAAGCACAATCACAGTTTACACTTAACATACAGAAAATGACTAGTGATTTGATACTAAAGTTTAGAAATGAGTTGAAAACAATAAAACAGAATCGATTTAAGTACTAATTATTTATCTAAAAATATTGATTCAGGAGTTCGATAAAAGTAAACAAACGCAAACTTTTCCGACCGTCAATCAGATAGAACTAAAACGCAATTTAAATAGAAATGAAAAGTTACAGCACATCGTATTTTTCCAATAAGACAGTATCTAATCATGATCTGATATATTGGTTTTAATGGGAAGAGATATCTCCACCTTCAGAGATGCTTTAAAGACATAACCAATAGGGAAAGTAGAATAACAGACGATACCACTGGCAGGTAATTATTATAAGTCTTGACGAAACCAGTTAGCAATCAAAATGACGAATCGAAAAATATTTTTTAGATATTTGGCTAATATTTAATGGCCTTCACGTGAAGACTTGTATTACTGAACCGCAGAATATTATCCAATAGTTGTCAAGTCAAACATAGCGCCACTTTATCTCACATTTGATGATAACATCAAACAATTATAGTTTAATCACAACTTTATAAATAGTATTGAATAACAATTAAGGGAATATTTTATCCTTAAATAAATATTCAACAAAAACTTTTCCCTTTTAATTGATAATAAATATGAATAATAAACGAGTAAAGATAAAAACTCAGTTCTAATGAACTAATTGGATTAAAAAAGTGAAAAAGCTTTTCGTTTGAAAAATAATTTTATACTCTTGTAAGACATTTAAATGAATTGTTAAAACCTGATCATTAAAGTTTAATCGCGTAAACTCAGACCTTGTACTTCATTATTTCTAAAATAGTTCAATATAGAAGTACCGGTTCTAATGACTTATAATGATTCTAAAGTATAGCGCATGACAGACGTCAAATTCTATGCGAAGTACTGGATATCCGCGTAGTTCTGATTCAAATTTTTACTGCTAGAGAAAAATCATATGCGATCCATGTTTTTTCATTTGCCTCTATCTTACATCAGTTCGTTCGAGACTGTCATATGATTACTTCCTTTCAACGCAACTAAAAATAATATTACATTATGAAAGTCATGATCTCTATGGAAATTCTACCCATGCATTCATCAGACATATGAAATATTGCCTACGAATGAATTGGTGTAAAATCCATAAATAGGATTACACGCGATAACTGAGAAAAATATCATTTACTTTCAAATTTCAATCGAGATATGGCTTCAGAATTATATATTTTTTATGTTCAATTAGATTGTCTGCATTTATAAGGAGTTTTTGCATGACATGAATGCACGTGAATCACAAATTGTAAACGTGATCGTAAAACTTTAAATCCTGTTGACCTTATGTTTAGAAAAAGTTCTTTCCTTTTGCTTCAATTTTGATAAAGAGTTTCAAAGTCGATACAATTAGATAGCAATTAAATTATTGATAAATATTCAAATAAACCAAATCATTAGAATATAAAAAATGGATCAAATGATAATAATATTCAGCAATTAATTGTATTTGTATTCACAATAATAATAATTGTAATTATTCCATTAGAATAGTTTCATAATAGTGATAAAAACGAGATCTCGTCTCGCCTTAAATTTCGTGACGGCAAGAATAAAAATTCTGAAATAGGGAATTATTGCATAAAAATTCACGCTTCAGGAAACAGACTCCAAGCAAGTAATTGAACCAATTATGAGCTCAATTTAAATGTATAGTGTGTTCCATAAGTCCCTGGATTGAGTCAAATGTTTTGCATTATTGCACGACAGAAAAGAAATTTATTGAGGACTCATTAGAGAGGGGTATAAACATAAAAAAATATTTAGTTCTAATTGTTTGAGACAAAAACGAGTAAAATCGAATGTCTTAATCTCTAATTTGCATTTAAGGTAAAGGTCGCGCTGTCAATAATGTAAAACATTTGACTTAGTCCAAGGACTTATGGAAAACACTAGAAACTCAGTAATTAAAATATAAATATAAGACTTTCTCTAATGAGCGCGAGACGAGGTGCAAAAACCGTATATAAATATGAGACGTGACGAGAGTGAGACCAAACAAATTAAAAAACTTTTATCGCTATTACATAATGACAGAAAAACTTTTTTTAAAGCATATTTTTTGGCGTTTTTTAAAGCATAACTAATGCAAACTCGTCTTTTCGTAAGTATCGCATTTAGTTTATATAATGATAATAGAATTAAAATGTATGCCTTTATTGCATTTTAGTTGAGTAAGTGATTTATTTGAGGAACTGCTTAGAATTTTAATTTAAGTTAATAAAGAATGCATTGCATATGTTTCTGGGAATTGCAGTTTTCACATCTAAAAAATATTAATGTAGTAGAGGATTGAGAGTTAGAGTTTATAGAACAAATTTGATTAAAAACTCAATAAATGAGCTCTAAATATGTCATTGGACTAACTTTAAAGATAATTATAACTAAATCATACAATCCTCTGATTAGAGTTAGTCAGGAAAAAATTATAACATATCTGAAAATTGGAAGTTTAGTCTATTTCTAATACGTTTTGTATTGAATAAAAAGTGTATAATCAACGAAATTACGCGAAGATATTTTGAATTTGATTAATTAAAATATTTTTAAAATCAAGTTTTGCATAAATATCTTACAAGATCTTTGTCGAAATATTTAAAAGAGTTGATGCAAATATACAATATCTTCATTAACTCTAAAAAATAGCATTACCTAATAGTCACAATAATGTGTTTGTGTGTTTTGAATGTTTGTTTTGTAAGACTAATGCCGGTATAAAAAAAGTAAATAAATGCCTTTCCTGAAAGATGATTTCACTTTTATCAATATTACAAAATTAAATTTAGATCAAATGAGTCATTGCAATATAAGTTAAATATTATTATTGTTTTAGTGAAATAATTTATGAATATCTCGTGCTTAATCTGCAATCTAATTGAGAGTCACAACAAACATAGCTTTTTATCGACTTTATTATTTTTATATCATTACAGAGAAGACATATCTCTAATTAAATGAGAGGCGTAAATAAAACTTCAGAACAATCCACTGAATAGAATATGAAGTGAATTTTGACAATGAATATAATAAAAAACTCAAAATTGATAATATCGTGATTAATAGCATTGATAGTATACATGTATTTCCTGTATACACTGTATTTCCTAACAAATAAACTCTTATTATAAAATTAAGTTCAAATTATAAACTTAACGACAATTAGATTTAATCAAATTATTCTTATTTCTATTGAGGTTTTGTTTCAAAAGTTTTCAACTTTCAATGATTCTCAATATCTTTGAGAAAATTTCAAAAATCTTTAATCTGACAAAATATAGGAAAGTAAAGTTTGAAAAAGGAATAGAATTTAAAATAACTATTGAGACAAGACTTTGTGGAAATAGCTTTAATAGTTAGTTAAGAGCACATATGATTTAAATCGTCAGTTCAATCATTCGATAATCATTTTAGCACATGATTTATTTTTTCATTGACATGAATTCTCTTATACGCCTCGATTCAAACTTGAAAAATGTATTAATAAATAAAGTCATACATATTTTTAATACATATTTTCAAAGCTTAAATAATTTTCAAAGTGTTCATTAAATTAAAAATTTTTCATTAATAAAATAGTAACAAATAGTTGAAAATATATTTGGAGCAAAAAATTCATGTCAGATAAGGGAATAATATAATCTAATATTATTATATTCGTTCATTGGCCTTCTCTTAATAAAAGCCAAACCGTTTTGCTTTTGGAGATTATAAGTAAAAGTAAGGCTGTGTTGAACTGGCATTTCTAATATCAAACTCAGGTTTGCCTTTTGAGTTTGATGAAGCGTACAAATCAGACAGGTCTTCAGTCCTTTCAAGAATCAACATTTCAAATATGAATAGCATAGACCGTTATAAGACATCTATTGTTCGCTATCCCATCCCCCAATCTTATACATCACAGGTCCCTCTTAGAAGCTTTTTTTAGAAAACGGGACCTAAAAGTATAAAAAAGTTCTCCAACGAAGAGGAGAGAGAGAGAGAGAGAGAGAGAGAGAGAGAGAGAGAGAGAGATTTGAGTAATTCTTGAGAGAGTATTTGAATTGAGTTTTGGACGACCTCCAGTAATGTGCATAATACATATGCATTCTATTTTGGGGGCATTTGCTTTTAGATATTTCTACTTAAACTTATGCAAAAGTGATTCTCTTCATCACATCTTTTGAACCCCTCATGAGAAAATCAAGCAAAGCTCTACCAAAGCACAGATACTGTTAGAGATTTATTCTTATGCCTGCAGTTGATTCTGGCTTTAAATCTTCGCAACGATATTGTTATTCTATGGGAAAGAAAATTTCGTTATCAAAGGGAAAATAAAATATGTTAAGCTATAAAAAAACTGTTTGAATTATATGAATCGCTAGGGCTTTGACATTCTCTTTTAATTCTTTTTTTTTGAATGAAAAATTGTCGAAATATTTTCAGGATTATTATTATTATTAAAAATAAACATCAAATAACTAAAGTTGAAAGCTTTTAATGAAATAATTACTGTAATCAATAAAATTTTTATCTCCTGTTATCAATATATTAATTTGTTGAACAACTTACTGATCGATTAAAGTAAGTTATGAAATGCACTCAACAAATGTTATAATCGTTTCAATTACAAAAGATAAGATCGATTCTAATATGTTTAAATAAATTTTGAGTATTTTATTTGCCAATCGATTGTCATAAAAAATATATTATTAAAATAGTGAGAAAATTTTTTTCAAAGATATTAATTATCAATTTATAGTAATATATTTAGTTAACTGAATTCACTGAAGAACAGTAAATACTGCCCAAAATGATAATTTGATTATAATTAATATCGTACTTATAAATCCTATTGTCAGACATATCGTATCAAAAATTGTGACATGAATATTAAAGATTTAAAGTGATTAAAATCATCACAACCGAAGATAATAAACATATAATACTAATATTGAGTTCAGTATAAGTTAAATAGCATAACATTAAACCAAACTTAGAATAAAATAAATTATGCGATAGCTATAATTATATGAATAAAGCATTAAAATAATCAAATTATGGTTCATATAATACTGTATATATTTATGTATGTACTTGAGATTTATTGATGTGCCTTCAATTGAATTTGCATATAGACGCTAAATATTAATGAAACTCTATTTTATGTG
>JAQIWZ010000361.1:0-20874 GCA_034697245.1 Malaconothrus monodactylus | reverse complement strand
TTTATTATTATTGTTATAATAAGAACTCAAATCAATGTTTATCAATATTTCGATTAATTTATGTTAACAATAACTCAAATAAAGTTTATTTAAATCTAAACAATTGTCAAACATTGAGATTATTGGCCACAAACGCAAAGAAGAGTTCGAAGTCATCGACAAGTTCATCATTGAGTGAATCGCAATCACAAAAAGAGTTAACAATTGGTGAGAAAGTGAAACAAACGACTCGAGACGTGAGTTATCTGTCGGTGATTTTGGGCGGAATTTCCATAACTTGTCTCATACTCTACGCTGTCTTCAGAGAACTATTCTCTTCTTCGAGTCCTAATGTGTTATACTCTAATGCGTTGAAAAGATGTAAATCTGATCCGCGAGTTATCGAAGCATTGGGTCAACCCATCAAAGGTTTCGGTGAAATGACAAGTCGTGGCCGAAGACGTCATGTCAGCGCTTTTGAGTACGAAAAAGATGGACAAAAACTAATTAGAGTTAAGTTTTATTTGAAAGGCTCCAAAAGGAGCGCAACCGTTCATTTGGAAACCTATAAAAATAAATCTCAATTGAGATATCTTTTTGTTGAAATGGACTCTTTTCCGAATAATATTATTATTCTGGAGGACAATAGACACCAATTATTGTCCAATTAATCATTGATTTAAAGATTGAGTTTATTATTGATTATTAAATGCTTTATCACTAAATATTACTTTCAAATCATTCAAAACAATTACTAATGTTTTAAATTTGATTACAATTGATTTCAATATCATTTATGCGAAAGTATTATAAAAACAAAAATAAACCAAAATTTCGTATAAAACTCATTAATTAAGATTTTTTTTCTTAAATTAATTGATTGATTACAATAAATATTTTAAAAGTTTCATTAAAACGCTTTAAATTTTTATAAAATCATTAAATTGAAAACATTGTATTAAATATTATTGAATGTTAGAAATGGTTAGCATTGAAAAAATGAATTTCAAAGTAATTGAATTGATTAAATTAAAGAATAAATTATAATAAAATTGGAGCAGAAGTAAAAAAAAAGAGTTTATTTTCGTTATAGTATAAGTTGAGAATAGATCTCGACTTATGTTTGACTGAATGCACTTAATTGAAGGTTTATTTTAAAGCTTTTAATGAAGTTAAAGTTAAGATAGTATAAAAACATCAATTTCTCGATCTTATAAGTTCTCATTTTTTTGTGTTAATGTCTTCGTTCCTTATTTTATAATTCCGACACATAAGATATTTTTCCACTTCATTGCTATTTTTTATCAATAGATTTTTCACTTCATTTATCAACAAAAAATCGCATATAACTAACTATACCGTAAGTCTCTGTACTTCAAATTAAGACTACAATGAGTTAAATTGGGAACTATAAAAAGTTACTTTGCAAACCATTTTCAGATCTAATTTTTAAATTTAAATTCTTTTTCAAAGAATCAAACTTGAGTTCATAAGGTGTACATCATTTAAATCATGGCTCAAAACTAACCTTAACTTATTTTTTAGTCCCAGAACCTCCTCGAAGGAAAATATAGTTTGAAAAGCATTTTAGAAATTCTGAAGTCATAACTCATTAAAGTTTTAATCACAATAAATGCATTACTAAATCGTAAACCAAGCTTAATATTTATTATCATTAATCGTTTTCATTATTTTTATTTGATTTTTATTTCATCCATAGTAAAAATATTCTGAGTTATCAATAACTATCATTTGAGTCACTTTTTAATAAGTTTTTTTGAGATCAATTATCATAATTTAAACTTTAATTTTCATTTGAAGTAAAATTTTGAGTTAATTTATTCAATTCGAAACCTTTCTATTGGAAC
This sequence comes from Malaconothrus monodactylus, assembly GCA_034697245.1. Lineage (NCBI taxonomy): Eukaryota > Metazoa > Arthropoda > Arachnida > Sarcoptiformes > Malaconothridae > Malaconothrus > Malaconothrus monodactylus. Next base: position 19,027 of record JAQIWZ010000361.1, on the reverse strand, counting down.
ATCAATTAAATAGTTAGCTTTAATATAAAATTAGTTCAATAAAAGTAAGGTTTGGTTTGGTTACTAAATTTAACTCAAGTTAATCAGAAGACATAAAATATATATATTCTTTAGCTCAACACTAATATTAAGTTTATTTGAAAATGAAGTATTTCGATTAAAAAAATGTTAAGTTTATTTGAAAATGAAGTCTTTCCATTAAAAAAATGTTAAGTTTATTTAGAAATGAAGTCTTTCCATTATTGAATCATTAATTTTATTTCATAGTTGATATGATTCTAAAGTATTTATTTATTGCTAATAAAATCTGATCATAAATTTGAGTTTCGATTGGGTTTATTTTTATGATTGTAATAACTTATTGCTAATAACTTAATCAAGATTTGAGTTCAAAATAAGTCTATTTGAATACAGTTATCAAAGTAGTAAATTTGAATACTATTATCAAAGTAGTAAATTATTAACGGGAAATGTTGGATATGTTATATATCTTGTTAAAAATGACATTATCTTGTCCTCAAATGTGGCAAATGAAATATTTTTACTCTTTCGAGTTAGTGTTATGACTTGGCCTTATTTGACCCCATTATGCAATAATATGTTGCAGGATTTCTTGAGTCCAAACCCGAATCAGTACCAGGTTTTCTATTTTAAATTCATGTGAACATACTTTATATTCTCTTTATAAAGGAATCTCACTTTACTGTATTTTAATGCTATTTTAATGCTCTTTTAATGCTATTTTTTTTTCTTCTTCTTCTTTACTAAACTTGATTTCATGAATTAATCATTAACAGTAAGAGCAAAGTATTTAAAAACAATATTAAATCCCTATTTTTTGAAAGTTATTTTAGTTTATTTCGTGACTAATTTCAAGATCGATATAATTGAATCCATGAATCACTTATTTTTAATTTAGGCTTAAGAATATTCTTAAGAAGTTCTTAAGAAGTTTTTAAGAATTTTCATTAAGTTCTCATTGACTTCATTCATGAAATACTACTTGTCAAGTGGTTGTGAGGAAATAAGAATTTTTTTTCTCAAAACTTGAATTTCTAATAAATTTAGTTTTTAAATCTTTGAAGAATCTTTTAAATTACTTGAATTGTAAAAAAAACTAACTTTTCCATTATGATAGCTCTCGAATAAGATAACAGCCGCAGCAGACTAAACATTAAAGAAATTTTGTGCATCGTTTGCACAAGAAAAAGAGGACACTTCAATCTCAATCTTCTTAATTTAAATTATTTGATTAGAACTTATAAGCATAAGAACTTTTTTAAATCTTAAATTAATTATTTATCATTTTATTTACATTTATTTCGGTTAAAATATATCAAAGTCAAGGCTCTATCAGGTATCAAAACGTGAATTTCTAACAATACTATTGAGGTCTTATAATTTTTAACTTCTATTTATTATCAAAATCAATATATCTTTATTTCATTTTTCTAAAGAATAAAATTTAATTGATTTTCATATCATAAAAATTCAAAAGTTTTGAATAAAAATCGCGAATAAATCGCTTAACAATTTTAATTTGAAACTTATTTGCAATATTTGTAGTTCAAGATATGCAATACATTCACACAATATCTTAAGCTAAGGATATTTCATTTAAAGATTTTTGAATTTCTAGTTATATATTGAAATTGATTAAAATTTTTAAGATTTTACTATTATTGTTATTTTTAATATTATATATAATTAAATATTAAAACTGAAGTTGTGAACTTTGAAGTCATGATCTTCAAAGTGTTGCTCCAGTTTCCTTCAAACTAGTGAATGCTCTATCAATTTCTAAGTTTAAAAATAGTTTTTATACTTCAATAATTCTTCGAATTTTCAACTATTTTCAAAAATGACTTTCATCTTGAGAGTGATCGAAATCATGTCAATCACGAAAAGTCATTTTAATGAGTTTTAGATCTCAAATTTATTGGGTTTCATATTGTTTCTTTAAAAAATCTTAAGTTATTCATTCTGTAATTATTTTCCAAGAGATGTGCATTTTATGTATAACTAAATAAAATAAATTCTTTGAGTGTTTTTTATTTATTTAAATATTTTAATGAAACAAAAATACAAGTTTTTGAAATTCAAAAATTAAGATATTATTAAAAAAGTTGTTTCCGAGTTCAATAATAATAGTAAATACGTTCGCACACGTTCTCTGGAGGGCTGGTTTATTAAAAATTGTTATCTTAATTCTTAACTTAATTGTTATCTTTGCTATATTTTGATGTTATTAACTTTATTTGTTGAGCTATGAAATTGATTGTTACTCTTTTACTCTATTAAAGGTTTTCTGATCTGAAACAAAATCTTTTTAAGGATAAGCGGACACAGTCTGATTGGCACGAAATTGTTTTGACAGAATTTGATTTACTCGAAATACATTTTTGATCAATCACTTATCCACTAATTTTCTCCAAATTTTAATTTCATCTTATTTTAGTTTTAGTTCATTTCATTAATAACATTATTGCATAAATTTTGAGGTCTATTTTGAGGCCTATTTTGTCATTTTTAACCTCAAAGTCAAGAGAATTTAAAACATTTAAAACATTTAAAAGAAAATTAAGAGATTAAAGTTAGAAAGGTTGAAGTGAACTGTATTTTTCAATGAGCACAAAGAAATATCAATTGTATATTTGAATTTGTTTTGGTGAACCAATTCTTAAATTCTAATCATTGCTAAATTCATGTTTGTCTGAACTTTCTGTGTTCTCTTTAAACCCAATTTGACTCTAACTAATAAAATACCTCATACCTCAAGGGTTTAATATTTGCCTCATTTTGGGAACATCTTTAAAGATCAAGGTTTGTGCCACTGAAGACCTAAAATTGATAAGTGAAATGGATTCATAATCAAAATCGTGCCTTACTATTATTCTAATATTAAGTCATAATTATTTTTGAGAAACAGAATCTATCAATCATTCAATTAGTCTTATTAAATACTTAACAATTCGTTAATTGATTGACACAATGAAATGAAGATTATTTCTCTTTTGGCTTTCGAAACAGAAACAAAAAGTATATTTCATTATTGCTATTGCATTGTGTGATTCAATTATCAAACCTAAGATTTAAGATTTTATCTCATATGAACTGAAACTTGAATTGATTTTATTTCATTATTTGAAAATTATCCAAAATTAAATATTATCGAGAGATTAGTTTTAGGTTAAGTTAAATTTGCAAAAACTAAAGACTATTGAATCTGTTGTAATTGTAATCGATAGTCAAGTTATGAAGCGATCAAATGTGATGACAATGCAATAAAATAGACTTAATTTGAAAAAAAATAATTATAAAAATTAAAGTAGATATAAAAACTACGTATAACACAGTGCCCCAAATGGCCCTAATATAACCCTCATATAACCTGTGAAATGGAAATCATATATCACTTATCCCACAATCAGTAAAGGATTCTTATTGGCCTTGACCTAAGAACTATCAAACTATGATCGAAGTCATTGATGAGGTTGACGACCAAATGAGAATGCGGAAGGTTTCCAATAGGTCTCTATTTTCGGTATCCCTTAGGCAAGAAAAACGGGTCAGCGATACTATAAGTAAAAAACAAGGCAGAAAACAAGGCATAAGACTCCGCACAAAACAAGGCAGATCTGAGATCTCACCCGCTAGAGATGTAATGGTCTCGGTCTCGGTCAAGGCTAGACGTAATGTTATTGCTGGAAAACAGCTTAAGGCTCACTTGTTTTTTCTGCAAACGAATACAAGAAGTAGGTAACGTCCGACTAGCCTCAGGCAATATGAAGGGTTGTCTCATCTCTCGGCTTGAGTTTGAGTATTTCTTAGTTTATGCAATCGATGCACTCCACTCCACATCCGTATGAAGACTATTATATAAGAAACTCCCAATAGCCCTCCCAAGAATTTTGCACTTCCAATCATCTATAATGGTATAGACTTGAGGCTATAATACTCTTATGTGAATCTTATTTATGCTAATATTAAAGATGCCACAAGTTTTCTTCAACTAGAGTAACATCGATGATGTAAACGCCTATATTCTTTACTGTAGTATTTAATGGTAGAAACACTTCTTTAACCGGAATCAATGTGTTTGTCACTTGTTTGGTGTAGTTTTTATAGTCGTGTCTCTTAAGAGAGCCATTTAGACAAAGCGGTGCCAATTAAATAATACAATTTTGATCACAAGGTATGAGCATTAAGAATACGTGAATAACTTTATATTAAATTACATCAATATTAAAATAAATTTTAATTATTTACTGTGCGTTCGAATAATACGTTAGATCATTACAGCTATAGATAAATTCAACAAAAATCAAAATGATTAAAGTGATAGTTGTGATATTAACTGTTGCCACTGTCGCTCCTGCAGCGGTTAAACGAGATGAATACGGAGGAGCTCATGGCAGCAATAGTGGTAGCGGTACCACCAATACTAATAGTCAACCCGTATACTCACCATCAGCTTCTTCAGGAAGCTATAGTAATGGTGGTTCCAGCGCTTACAACTCAAATGGATATTCATCGAGAGATAATTATCCAGCGTCGGCTCCGTCTTCCAATCAGTATCCGGCCGATCACAGCACCTCTGCTTCTTCTTCTAGTGCTAGTTATCAATCGCAGCCTTCATCTCAAGGAAATCTGTATTATTATTACTATCCAGTCCAAGAAAAGCCGAAGGACTCGGCCTATCACGCAAGTCCGTCCAACCAATATAACAGTGCCGTCAGTCCCAATTTCGGCAATGGAGTAGCAACTGGTCAAGCATCCGGTGATTCTTCACAGCATTCAAGTTTAGAGTCGGCGGCTTCGGGCCAAGACCTAAGTTATAGTGCACAGGATTTAAGTTATAGCGCTCAAAATCTTGGTCAAGGAATAGCTCAAGAATATAATTCCCAAAATGGCGCTTCTTATGACCAACAATTAAGTAATTTGGCGTCTCAGCTCCAACAATACGGCTTTGGATCTGGTTCTGGTAATAATGGATTCAATTCGGCAACTTTTGGCTCAGGTTCTCAGGGCTCATACCCGTCCAGCAGTTATGAGTCTACTGGCTCTGGATATAGCGCAGCTTCAAATCCTTCTGCAAGTTATGGCAGCCAAAGCGGTGATTCTTCTGCTCACTACCCGTCATCACATCCAAGTTATAGTGCAGCCGCTGCTGCGTCTTCTTTTGGTTCGCAAAGTGGAAGTCAGTTGCCATATAGCTCTCAGGGCAGCGGCGGATACAGTCCATACAGTGGTCAACACACTGCTTATGGCAATTATGCCTCTGCGAGTGGACCTCAAGCGTCATATGAGGCACCTTCAAGTGGTTACAGAAGATATGGATTGAGTTCTATTTTGATGCCAATGCTGGCTCTCGCGGGTCTCAGTTTATTGATCCCAACTGTTACCAGTTTAGGATCTTCTGGAAGAAAGAAAAGATCGATTGAAGATAATGCCAAAGAATCTGCAATGACTGGTTATGTCGATAGATTAGAGCGTTATTATTCAATGTACAGAACTGCTGTTGAAAAGGAAGATTGTATGAATAGGATTATATGCGAACTCGGGTAATATTTTTAATATTTTATTTTTTTTTAAATTCGATTATTTTTTACAAATTATTGCGATATTTTAGCGATGCTATGAGTGGCGTTCGGGGCAAAAACACTGTTTTAACGTAAGTTTAGATATTCCTAAAGTTTTTCTCGATATACAGTATGTTTGATAGAAATGTTTGATTGAAATGTTTGTTTGAATTAAACGTAACTCTGATTAAGGATTGGTAATGAAAGTTGAATTTGAATTTAAATAATAGGGTGATTGAGAAGATCGTGCCAACCTGGATGGTCAACAAAATTGGAGTCTTTAAACATGCGGCTCTTTCGGCAGAATACGGAAAGTGCAAGAAATATATGTGTTGAAGAGGAGTAACTGAATGCCATCACATTTAACGATACCACTCATCAGTTTATACCAAAATTCTAATAAAAAGCTCCTTTACTTCATTCATACTCAGTTGACGTCCAGAAATTTGAATATCGATTCACTCGACTAAAAACCATTACCACAAATGAACTCATTGAATGGTTTGTTTTGCATCCGTAATAAAATATCATCCAATTAAATACCGGAACTTTTGTAGAAAATAGTTTAGCAAAAACTTAACTTATGTGTTGTTGTGTTTGTGCATAACATAATTTTATTATTAAGCTATCATTGATTCACTTCTATCATCGATGTTCATCAAAATCAGTTTTACTATATTTATAATCGTATGTATTCTCATGTATTCGTATATAAAATTTGGTCGTATTTTAGAGCGAAATATAGTTGAACTACATTTTTGACTAAACATTAAGCAGTGATTGGACTTGTTTGGCAAGTTTAATAGCATTATAGCATTTTCGGTCATCATATATGGGACATGGGTAGCACATGCCATCACATGGCACCCTGACCTCAACATTTAAGTATTAGCAGAGAAGTATTAGAGAAGTACTAGAAGTATTTCAATACATTTCTGGATGCGCTGCACTTATAAGTCAAGTAATACTACACCTGTTTTCCCCTCTCCACTAAAACCGGTTGATTTATGAACTAAAGGCGATGACTTATGACATTGAAATTTTAAATTAAGCAAAAATACTAATTTGACTCTAACTTATATGCAATCAAATAAACTTCCGCACTATTCTTAGGTGTTTCTGATGTCGGCGTCTTTTTATGACATACGGATATAAACGAACTAATGTATCAACTTTTTTACTACTCGCTTGACATCATATAATAATAATAATAATAATGCGATCTTATATTCTTATATCAATGTCTTATATTCTTATTTCAATGTCTTTATAGTTATTATACATAGTTGTAATCTTCATATCTTTATATCTGAGCTCTTAATTCAATTCTTGCATAACTTAATTTAGGTATTCCTTAATTTAATAGCAAATTAATTAATGATAAGTTAAAATATAGTTCAATAATTGTTTTTGAAGTCCAGAAATGCAGTTACAAAAACTTTTTGTAAGCATTTATTTATTTAACAGTAATGTCTTGTATGATATGTTAATCTATGTTATTTTCTATGTTAAGTATTGTTTCAGATCTTCGTCTTTAAAGTGTTTTAGTATTTAATTTTGTTAAAAGTAATGTTGAAAAGAAATACTGTTTATTTGTTAAACAGTATAACTTATAAAGTCTAATAATAGATCACAAATTGAGTCTTTAATCGTTTTCAATGTAATGTTAATAATTGTTAACGTTTTAAAATTCAGATAATTGTTATGATATTAACTCATATTAAAGCTAATAACTGGTAACTGCTTTACTACCGGTTCAGTTAATAAGCTTTTTATATTTATTTATAATGAAAATTTGGTTTATATTAATTATGGCTTAAATTAAACTTTGAAGTAAAATATTTTTTGCAAACTCTTATTTGTTTTATCGTAAAATTTTCATCAAATCAATCAATATTTGCGCTCTTCTATTGATAATAATATAAATTTATGTAATGAAAAGTTTGGAAATTCATATTTCAATTATTACTTTCTTTAAAACTAGTTTCTAATCATTTGGTTGGCATTAATTTTGTAATCAATCAACAAATAAAGTTTTGCGAATTTTAAAAAAGAAAACTTTTCATTAATGAGTTAATCATTTTTTACTGTTATAATAAAATATGAATTAGTTTTTTGGGTCTAAAATTAAATGCTTTGCAAAATCTAATGAAAAAAAGTTTAAAAGAGATATCATTTTTGGAAAGTTGTGAATCAAAAAAATCAATAGAAAAGTTAAGCATTGGCTAAATTTTGCGAAATTTCTTCATAAATAAATTAAAATCATTCTTAATTATAATTAACATTAATGGCCATAAGTTTTTAACTGAAGGATAGAGTCGATAGTCGGCAAGAGATTTTCTCTGTTAAAAAATGATTGTAACGAAAATTTGACTCAAAGCTCTATTTGAAGCTATTTTGAAGAAATGGTATCAAAACTAGTTGGGCTGCACTGGTCTGCGATAGTCTCTGAAATGTGAACTCTATTCATTTTTTCAAAGATTCAAATATCAAAGGGAGGACCAAAGGAAAAGTTTTCAGTTCTCGATCTTTCCGTCTATTTTGAAGACTGAATCACAGCCGTAACCAGCTATGGGCAAAGGCACACATTTTTGAAAATTTAAGTGTAAGTCTGAAGGAATGAGAAAAAAGTAATAAAAATGCATTTTTATGCATTTCTATCTGAATGCCTAAACTGACTGACTGTCTATATATGAAAATTTGTCAAATCAATGAGAAGTACAATTGGCTCGCGAAAATGATTGTAATAGAAAAATAGGTTCGTTAGAAATATTGATACAATTAAATTGAAATTTGAATTTGAAAATTGAATTAAAAGTTATTTGGTTCCCAACCCAAAAATGCAGTTACGCCTGTGTTATCAATATCTCAATTATATCAAATATAGAGGTAAACTATGCGATAACTCATTTCCATCAAAATTAGTCATTAGTTTTATAACTAAACAATGAGATAAAGTGTTTATTATTAAATTATAATTGAAATGCAAAACGGATGAGAAACAGTTATATTAATGAATTACTGGTAAAAAAGTTTTATCAAAAGTTGTAATAGTTTTATAGCTCTAAATATTTTTGATGTAATGAAAGTCCCCCTAAAATGGTAGCGATTATTGTAATGTCGATAACCCTTAAGACATGTGTTTACGTGTATTAAATCTTTATTTATTTTGATTTTAAATCAGTTTTAATAAAAATTATTTACTTTAGATATTAGTCAACAAATTATTCCTTAATTGACAATCGATTTTTCGATTAAGACAACAATAAGACAAAGATATGGATTCTGAAACGCAATTGACTTCAGAAGACGTTCGACGACTATTGGAATTTTTTTCGATTTGTCATTTCAGGACTAAAGACAATGACAAGAGAAGTGATTCCATTCAGAATATGTGTACAAATCTGTTCGAAAAGGATTACAAAGATTTGGGTCTTATAAGTAACGAAAACGGAGAATTGGCCTCCAGTTATCCCTCGAAACTGATCATACCTTTGATTAGTAATCAATCTTATGATGAGGTCGACTCTTGTCTGCCTTCCATCAAACGATCCAATACTTTGACCAATGAATCGAATTCTGTACTCGAATCTAATTCGAGTCGTGTTAGACTTAAAGTGAATCGTATTAATGACACAAATAATAGTAATTGTGATGATTATAAGGAAACCACTAAACCATTGGATGTCAACAAATTGAAAGAATTGATAAGTAGAGCACGTGTTGCCCGCTGTAGGGCTCGCTTTCCCATACCTGTTATCTTATATAACGGCAAATATATTTGTCGTTCGGCCACACTATCGGGTGGTCCCGAAATATATGGCAGATCGGGATTAGACTATCTTTTCAATGATTACAAAACTAATAGTGACGTCGAATCTAATCATTTAACTAATAATGTTTGTCAAGATTTAACCCAAACTGAGTCAACGTCGACACCAATAGCGTCTCCAACCCATAGCTTGTCTCTTAATATCAGTGATTCCAGTCATCTATTCTCTAAAGTGCGTAATCAAGACATTAAACTTCTTAAATATTTGTCAGTCGGATATATATGTGATCTAATGGTTGAGAAAAAGAAAGTAAAGTTTGGAATGAATGTGACCTCATCTGAAAAGGCCGACAAAGAGAGTCGTTATAATGAGTTCAATATAATGTCTTTGCCATATCCTGGATGTGAGTTCTTTAGAGATTATCGCGACAATGGATACGTAGCTGAAGGCCTTGTCTACGATTGGAATCAGCATTTTGTTGACGCGCACCTAATTGTGCCCAATAATGATCGCATTTGTGATAAACTTAATATCGATTGGAAGTTATACCGTTCGTGGGATGTCATCAAATTGACTCAAAACTATTTGAAACTTTTATTACTATATTTTAATGAATCAGATTCTTCGATTCTTATTCATTGTATTTCTGGTTGGGATCGGACACCACTTTTTATGTCTTTATTACGTCTTTCGTTATGGGCTGACGGAAAAGTTCATCAGAAACTGACTCCCATGGAAATCACTTTTTTAACTGTTTCTTACGATTGGTTTTTATTCGGACACAATTTAAATGATAGGCTCAACAAAGGAGAAGAAATACTATTCTTTTGTTTTTATTTTTTAAAATATATCACAAGTGAAGAATATTCTATTGATTTTCTCTCAAGTACTAAAGAAAGAAAGCAAAGTGTGGACGGACTCATCAATGGAGAAGATTCGCAATTATTATTAGAAGAAAATCAGAGCTCCGGAAGATATGGCGGAAGTACTACCAGTTTGAACAGTAGTTGCAGTTCTGCCAGTAATAGAAGTCATGACAACTGTCCGCCGATGTATTTCCCTATAATTAATAGTGGAGAAGATATATTCGGCTCTTCCAAAAGTGAGTTCGACATTAGTTTGAGTTCAGGCAAAACGCCGCCAACGCTTACTAACAGTGAAGAGGGATCTCTTATGTTTTCCAGTACCATGACTTCTACTCTTATTAATAGTTGCGACGAATCGCTCAAAAATAACACGCAAAAAGTTATTTCAAACGGTTGTTCTGTTAGTCATAACTGTAAGACCACAGAACCGGTCGCTATTCCGGCCCATAAGAAAGTTGTGCCTAACGTTGATAGCAGTCTGTCATCTCTCAGCAGAAGTGATAGCTGGCAACTGGTATCAGACACGGGAAGCATAAGAGAATATTCAGTGCGTTATAATTGTCATTCTCCTGATTCGTTGTCATCGCCTAAAACAAATGGCAATTCGACTGAAGCCTCTTCTTGTAGTAGTGATCACTCCGAACCAAAACTTAGAACAGATCTAATAAATAATAGAAATGGTTTGCCAAAAACAATGAGAAGAGAGAGACTGCAAGCAGTTAGGAGTATATTCTATAACGCATATTCAGCCGCTATTGGATTCAAATTCAAAAACGGTGCAGAAAATCCTACCCGACTGTCATCACTAATAGATCATTTTGCCGGCACTGTTGGCATTTACTCTAATCGAGTCACTGCTCCTCAATAGCAATGATTCTAATTGACAGTTAGAAACAGTTCTATGCTCTATAAGTCCATCAATTGGTTTAATTCAATTTCTTCCTTATTGTTAAAGCTATTGCATCAAAATATGTTAAATCGATTCCATTCACTGCCCGCTTATAAAAACTGCCAAAATTGATATTAAGTGACTTATTATAAGGTCTTTAATTAATGCTATTGAGAGGCATATATTATTGTATGAATTTTATTATTATATTATTGTTATTTTTATTAAATGTTATTTTTTCATATAATGGTATTTAATAATAATAAATTAGTTCTATTATTACATCTATAATGAGATGAGTTCTACATCAATATCATGGGAAATTCACTGATTTGAGCTTATTTTACATATTCTTTATAATTATTATTAATAAAACGATTTTAAAATTCTTTTTCATTAATTGTGTCATTATTTACATTGCATTGTATAATTGTTTGGTTTCTATTCTCATCATTTTGATGCCATTCTTGAAATACTAGTTTATTTGTTGACTTTAATCCTCTATTTCTTTAATAGTTTGATATAATATTATTTGGTCGATAACATCCACTATAAGATTCTTAACAAAACTGTGATAATGATTATATTATATTATTATAAACAAAATACCTGTAATTGTTGTATAGCATTATTGAAGTGCGTTTAGTTCAATACCTGCCATACGGTATTACACGCAGGGATTCGACATTTATATTATGAAAACAATAATAAATGCTCAAATAAGAAACTCGTCAGGTGAGTTCAGGTGAGTCCTAATGGCACTACGACTATGAGGCGCATATACAGGTCTCTTACAATATATTTGAAACCCCATTCCATTGATGGAATGCAGTCAAAGAAAAGTTGAAGACGTGCCACGTTTGACATTTCATAAATTTGTCCGATTATCTGATTAATAGTTACGTGCGATAAAATGTAATTTTTACCAAAAAAAGAACAATCAATTTATTGTTAATAGAAGATGGAAGTTGAGTCTCAGGTACGGCAAACAAGCGATACTATTAATGCCAATGAAAATGTTTGGGTAGAAATTCAATTGAAAACTTTCACCAATTGGGCTAATGAACAATTAAAACCTGTCGGGTTAAGTGTCACTGATTTACGCACAGACTTTTGCGATGGCTTAAAATTGATATCACTGGTAGAGGTTTTACAGAAGAGAAAATTAAAAAAGATAAAGAAGCCAATCAATCAACATCAATACATTGAAAATGTTCAAATTGCACTCAATGCTATCGCTTCCGAAAATATAAAACTCGTTAATATTGGTAAGAATAGAATAATAATTATTCAATTATACTCTAATGTAATAAATATTTTAATTACTTGCTGTTAGCGAAAAATTGAAAAGTTTAGACAATAAGCTGTTTACTTTTTAGAATAAAGAAAAAGTTTTTTAGTGAGATTTTCATAATCCATAAAACTTTCTAAATAAATAAATAGGCAGTACAGACATTGTTGCTGGAAATTTGAAATTGATTTTGGGTATGGTTTGGCTTCTTATTATGCGTTATCAAATCGGAAAAACATCGACTCCACCTAAAAAACTGATGCTCTCATGGCTTGAGGCGGCTTTGCCTGAATTCAATATCACTAATTTTACAACAGGTTAGTCTTCCTTAAAGATTCTCTAATTATGAGAATATGGTTTGAAAATTACTTAAAGATGAAAAATAAAATTAATTCATTTTCTCATATAAAGATTGGAACAGTGGGATAGCATTAGCAGCTCTTGTAGAGTATTGTAAGCCAGGATTATTTGCCAATTGGAAATCACTGAGTCCTAAAAATGCGTAAGTTATTGAAAGTATAGAATGATTTTGAAAAAAAACTTAGTTAAATATTAATGAATATTTATGAAAATAGAGTTCAAAATTGTAGTCAATCAATGACAATCGCTCAAACAGATTTAAATGTGCCAATGATTTTGACACCAGAGGATTTGAGTAATCCTAACTTAGACGAAAGATCGGGTTTAACTTATTTATCATATTTCATGAAAGAAGACGGTCCGGGATATAAGTCAACTTTGACTTGGGTTCAAAAAACTTTACCTCATTGTCAAATCAAGAATTTAAGCGTGAGTTTCAATAAATTAATTCATTTTTCCTTAAGTTGAACAAAGTTCCAAACAATAAATAGTCATAACCATAGAAAGTAAAGGGAAATATGACTTAATGATTAAAAGTTATGCCGACTCACACCTCTTCTCTTGATTCCAGACTGACTGGAATACAGGACTAAATTTATGTGCTCTCGTGACTGAATTGGGAGGAACAGTACCGGGATATCCACATCTTAGTAAAGAAAGGGAGTCATGGGAACAAAACCTGCAATTGGGTATAATCTAAAACATTTATTGAATAAAAAGCAGATTTTTAAAGAATTGATGAAATACTTATAGCAATAAATGCTGGCAAGTACTTAGGTGTGGAACCGCCTAATTCACTTAAAGCTAAACACTTTGCTGACCCTAATATTGAGCATTTCGGTGTCATGGCATATATTGCGAGGTTTCGATTCATTAAAGGCAGATCTAAAAGAGAAAAACTTAGAATAACCGGAATTAACTTAAACAACGTGTTTGTCAACAAAACGGTATAATTATTCGTTTAATAATATCTATTCATTTATTTGAATATTTTAAATAAATATAACTTTTTGAATTAAAATTCTAACCGAAGGCTCACTTTGATATTGAATTATTGGAACAACAGCTGGAATTGGAACACATTAGAGCAGAGGTTCACAGTCCGAGCAATAAACTCGTTACATCTCAAATTACACTCAATAAATTAGGCGGCAGTGGAATTTTCACTCCTGAAGAAACTGGAATACATGAAGTGAGAATATTTTTCAAAAGCTCATATATATAATTAATGCGTTAAACATAACTGTATTTTGAATTTTCTCTTATAATTAGTTGAGCTTATACTATAAGAATGAAGTGGCAACTACTCCGTTGCAAATCAAAGTTCATCCCGATTTATCAAAAGTTTTATTTTCTGGTATTGATCCGTGCAATTTGGGTTCAGTTGTAGAAGTTTTGGTGAGTTATACTTCGATATTGTTGAAGTTACGATTTTGATGCTTATAAATATAAAACAGATTAATTCAAACGGAGCTGGAACTGGGAAAGTGAATGTGGAGGCAATTTCATCGACAGGACGTATCATCCCTTGTACTATAGTAGAAAAGAACGGTTTATATACCGCTAATTTTACTCCAAACGAAATCGGTATAAGTGCTTGAATTGATATATATCTATAAAATAGAAATACATAACTGTTTTGTACAATTAGGTCAATGGAAAATAGCGGTAACTTATTCTGGCGAACACATAAATGGCAGTCCGTTTCCCTGTTTGGTATTTGATAGCAGTAAAGTTATTATACAAGGATTAGACTACGCCTATACCGGTCAAGACACATCGTTTATATGTAATGCTAGTGATGCCGGTTGGGGTGAAGTTAAGTTTAAAGTTGAGACTCAATCAAACGATTTAATCCCAATCAAAGTTAACGAACGCGGAGATGGAGTTTATAAAGTTTCGCTCACACCTACTATTACCGGAAAATATAATGTGTTTGTGACCTTTAACGGAGTCAATATCAAAGGTTCTCCGTTTCCATTAACTGTTTTGACTTCGGATGAAAATATAAGTGAAAAAACAAAAATAAAGCATTTGAAACCAACCCCAAGTCCTCGTTCTACTCTTCACAGTTCATCGAGTGAAGAACACCGGCAGCGAATTGAAAATATAAGCTCTCTTTTAGCTCGTAATCATTTGGAAAGTCATAAAATTGATTCCCAAATGGATTCATCAAATAATGTAAGTTTTATTAATTTTTTCTTTCGAAAAACTTTGAAAATATATAGATTTTAAATTATTTTGAAACTATTTTTGGAATATTTAAAATGATAAATATAAGTATAAGTTTATAATACAGCACTTCTTATTCTTTTGAAGTAAACTTAAAATATGATAACTTAAAATAAACTAATTATATTCAATATTTGAACTCTTTAATTAGCGAAAAAAACTAAAAACCTTATGAAAAATAACTTTTATTTAAAGATTTATGATAAGAATTAAAGATAATCTATCATCGCATGAATAGCTTTTTGCAATAATTAGTAAACTAATGATTTCTCAGATCCAAAATCTGTCTTACAAAGTATGTTGTGTTATAAATGACTAAATGTCCTTTAATGCTATTTCTAAATGTCTAAATATTTATAGTTTTAAACTTTTCTTCAGGCTTTACCTTATCAATGATTAGTTATCATCTAAAACATTAAACGTTTTAAATAATTCATAATTATAGTCTGAAAATTCAAATGTTTAAATCTTATTCTGATTTAATTGAAGTCAATAAACTTTACTTTTTTTTCTAAAACACTATTTTTAATCCTTTTATTAATATTTTCTTACAAAATTTTATAAAGATTCAAAATTGTTCGACAGAAAGGGTTTTTTGTTTTAAAACAAGCTTTCATCAAATGCTAAAAATTTTTTTGGGAACTAAATTGTTTTCCATAAACAAACTCTCACTCTCTTACACCTACCTTAAAACTTAATTAGTTTTTGAACTAAATTTGAAAGTATTATAACTTAATTTAATAGGACGATAACCCAACCATATCAATGCTAGAAAACCAAAAATTATTTGCTCGTTCGACATGGGCTAATGATTCTGCAACTAAATCATTTTCATCTGAAGATAGAGTTCATTCACAGCTTCCATCAGGAATCAAAAATTCACAAAAATTATTAAACCTCCATAGAGTCACTGCTAATGGCAATGGCTTGAAGTTAGTGCCTGTGAAAAGACCAGTTGTATTTTCAATAATAGCTCCTGGTTTTCAACAAGACGACTTAAACATAGTTGTTACGGGTATTTTGTTCAACAAATTAGATTAAGATAAATGTCTAACAATGAAATCACTTTTAAAGCCCCTTCCAATCGTGAAATTCCGTTTCGAATGGATACTATCAAACCGGGTCATTATGAGGTGGAGTACATAACACCAGAAGTGGGTGAGCATATCATTGAGGTTAAAGCGTTGGGTAAACCAATACCTGGAAACCCATTTCATAGTTCAGCTTATGATTCAACCAAAATAAAAGTGGGCGCCATACCTAATGGCATACTTGGCAAACACGTCCAATTTGAGAGTGAGTATCATTTTATGTTCTTCTCAATACTTAAATTAAAATCGAGGCCATTATTGACATCGAATTGATTAACAGTTGACTGCAGTGAAGCGGGTTCTGGTAATCTTGAAATACTTGTAAATGGGGGTCGAGTCACCAGTGAAGTGAAAAATTTAGGAAACCATCACTTTTTGGCTTCATTTATTCCGCATTCGGTTTCATTTCATACAATAGAGATGAAGTTCAATGGGGAGCACGTATCAGGTTCTCCCTGGAAGTGCGAAATATTTCCATCTCATTTTCCATCTAATTTACAATTGAAAAAAGGATTATTGAAAGTACAGTCTTTAGAGTCATTTCCAGTCGGACAAACCCACTCTTTTGACATAACTGCGCCCGGATTTAAAAAAGAAGACATTGAAGTCTCGATAGTGGGCCCTTCGAAAATAGCAGTTCAAAATCGAATATTAGACCTACAAAACGATACATATCGCGTGTATTTCAGTGTTTCAATAGTTGGTACCTATATGTTTGAGATCAATGTCATCGGTCAGCCTTTGATGGTTAATGCCTTCTCATCAAAAGCTTACGACATATCAAGAATTACTGTAAGCGAAACTCCGAAGAATTGCTTAATTGGACATAAATGTGAATTTCAAGGTCAATATGAATTAAATTTCTACTTATTATTAAAGAAAAACTCGCTTCAAATGCTGTTTTATGTTTTATACAATAATTTTAATTTTTTTCTATTTTAGTCGATGCGTCGCAGGCAGGAGAGGGTCAGCTCGAAATTGCAGTAAATGACGGCGAAGTCCCGAATCAAGTTCAAGTGTTAGGCAATGGAAAGTGTTTGGTTAACTTCACTCCTGAATCAATGATTCCACATATCGTTGATATAAAATTCAACGGAGAAAATGTTCCCGGTATTAAACCAAGACTTCATTCTTTAATATATAATTCAATGAATAATTTGCATATGAAAAGGTTGTCCATTTGTTTGCGAAATATCTGATGCGACGCAATTCAACGTGGATTTGTCTCACATCGAACTCGTACCGGTAGGAATGGCGGCGAGGTTTGGCATCACATCAAGTCTACCGATTCAGCCACAATCGATTCGTGCCATAATTACTTCACCAAACGGAAAACAATTACCTGTCAATATTGAGTACGTGGACGGGTGTGTTTGTGAATTCATTCCATTAGAAGTTGGTCCACATATTATTTTGATTGAACATTGCGGCAGATCTATTAGCGCATCACCTCTTGTTGTTAAGTCATATGATTCTAAAAAAGTATTGGTAACGCCTGTTTCGTCAGGCAGTATAGGAAAACCCGTTCAGTTTATTGTTGATGCCAGTAATTCAGGTGAAGGTAATCTTGAGATAGCTGTCAACGCAAAAGGCGAGAACATTGTAACACAGGTGCATCCGATGGGTGGAGCGAAGTTTGGAGTCTCTTTCGTTCCTAATGAAAACGCTGATCATATTGTTTCGATCACATTCAATGGTCAACCGGTTACAGGTCTCACTTTCAAAATGATTTTCGATTTCTTCGTTATTTTAATCAATTATTTTCAATTAACAATATACAGGCAGTCCGTTCATAGTTTATGTGAATCCAGAGATGAATAAAGTTTCTGTCAGCGGAACTGCTTTACACTTTGCACCAATCGAACAAACAGCTATTCTTACGATACACAACACAACATCGGAAAATGATTTATTCGCTAAAATTCAGGGTAACTTCATTTGATTCAGTTCTTTACAATCACTTTATATATTAAAAAAACAAAATTTAAAAAACAGGTCCAACTGGACAATTAATTCCGGCTGCACTAAAACGCGACCCTGAAAGTGGAATAATGAATGTAGAATTCATGCCCAATACTCCAGGTATGCATTTATAAATTTTTTACGCAACACCTCTCACTTCATCGTATTGTTTGCTTTATAAGGAGAATATCTGATTCAATTGAAATATAAAGGAATACCTATTCCTGGATCACCATTTTCTACAAAAATTTATGACATCAAAAGAATAAAAGTTAAAGAAATTCCGCGAGAAATCGTTATCGGAAAACCGGTCACTTTTATAGGTATGAGATAATGATTGCAGTCCTCATACAAAGTAATGAGTGAAACTTATTTATAATTTCAGTCGAAGCTGCAAATGCAGGTCCGGGCAATTTAGAAGTAATAGTTAATAATGGAAAAGTTCCGTCAACTCCCAAAGCACTCGGTCCCAGTTTATACGCCATCACTTTCGTACCTAAAGAGACTGAAGATCATAATATTGACATCAAATTTAATGGAGAAGCCGTTCCAGGTTTTAAAATTGATTTAAACAAATTGTATGGAATAGTATTAAATATTTATACTTAAATATAGGTTCGCCATTCACTTGTACAGTACTCGATGCCTCTAAGGTTACTATAAATAAGGATGGCTTAGAAAAAATAGCAGTTCTTTCAAACGCTAAGTTTACTATAGAAACGAATGGTTCGTGTCTATCAGAGAATAGTATCATCATTCTTGGTATGTAGAATATAGAATTACAGTTAAACACGTTTATAACGAACAGGTCGGTGCGGCCAAAAGCGTTCGTTAAAAGCGAGTTTTCGTTATAACCGATCAATTTATAAAGAAATTTATGCGATCGGTGAAAACGATATGATTTGTTATAACAGAGTTCGTTATAAACGGGTTTAACTGTAACGGACTTTAAAGTTGACTCAAATTTTCTCAAATTTTAAA
>JAQIWZ010000360.1:0-20874 GCA_034697245.1 Malaconothrus monodactylus | reverse complement strand
ACCAATACTACTACCAATACTACTCATTGCTTATTATTGAGACTAATTCTTATCATTGTTTTAGCATTTTGTGGACAACAAACTAATTGTTCAAAATAATAATAATAAGTCGCAAATTGTTTCCTTGTTAACGAATAATTTATTATTTTTAATTGTGTTTACATTCATTTAAATCAACTTTAATAGTAAAAAGAAAAATAAATGCTTTAAAACTTGTTCATTGCTTTCGAGTAATAAAATTTCTTTAACTAAAAAACTGTTTATAAACATAGTTTTTATAAGTTATTAAAAACTGAAAGAGCGAACGAATAAAATAAAAGGTAAAATTAGGAAGCGATTAATTTGTCCGAAGTGACGGCGAGCTATGCGATCCATCACTGATTCTTCCCGTCTGCTTTCTTTAGCTTTTTAGTGTCTCTCTTCATAGATCTTGCAATCTTTGAGAGACCCTTTTGGGAATCTGCTATCACATGAAGGATAGATCGGCAAAAAAACTTCGTTTCTTTCTTACACTAACTCTTAGGTCCAATAGTTCACAAAAAGTAATTTCTAAATTGGTTGGGGAACGTCAAGACAATGGCAGCACATGAGAAAAGGGCATTCATCATATATAGGTTCACATCACATCTCACCGAATCTCATGTATGAGACCTTCAATTATTGAACCAAATGAATTGAAGAAGATTCTTAAAGTATTTTAATTAATTGCTCAACTTTTCAATATTTGACAGACATTTAATTGAATAAAAAATAGTTAATGTCAGGGAATTTTGGCTTTAAATCAAATATTTTTGTTTAATTCAAAAATAATAAAATTAAAATCTTAATAATATTGGGCAAAACGAGATATCATGTTTTGAACAGATCCGAAAGAAGGAAAAAGAGGTAAAGCTTTAATTATATGAATAGTCGAGAAAAATTAAAATTAGCTTTAAATGTTTGGCTGTTTAGGACATAATGAATTGCTTTGAAATATTTGGCAGACAAATAGTAATTACAACTCATTTATTATTATGCTCTTTACTGTAATTTTAAACTTAACATTAAAATTAAACCGAAAAGTAATTTTTTTTAAGAATAATTCATAATTTACTTAAAGATAAGTGAACACTATTTCATAAGTATATGATGCGAAAAACCCGAAATTGATGCCTAAAATAGCCTTTACTAATATTGAAACGCGAAAAGTTAAATAAATAATGAAAAAAGTACTATAAAATGACACTAAACAAAAATAATGCGTTTTTTGCACTAAGCATTTGTTTAATTTATGTATTTGGCATATATTAAAATTTGCTTACCTAGACTTAACCCCACACTCACAATAAGATTTTTTTATGAATTTGACTCTCAAAGCAATAAAGGAAACATAAATTTTGAACAAAAAAATTTAAGCGCTATTCAAATCCGTGTATAAAAAATCATCACAACATATATCTATGAATTCAATCTTTTCCACCAGTCGTAAAATTTAGAAAAAAAATGTAAGAGAACTTATCCTCGAAATGCATTGATGAACATTCTTTTCGCATAAAATATAAAATTACAAACAACTCACGATAAGATTTCAACTTTTTTTTATTCATTTAAATTCACTTTAGTTTAAGAACATGTAATTTATTTAATCTCAATGGTTGTGATTAACTTTTTCATAATAATAACAAATAGAAATAATATCTAATGAAAAGAATAGTTTATCGATAATGAAAGTAGATATTATCAAAAGTAGACAATATATACATTTAGACACATCAGAGATAAGTTATTAGAGACTTAAAATGCAAACGACTTAAAAGTCACATTTTGATGCATGCGGTGAATGCATAATGAAAATGCATTTTCGGTTTTAAATATTGCATACATAAGAAAATTTTCGCCTTTTTATCTGTTCATTTCTAATGTCAGAATATTTTTTCATTTAAAAAGAACTCGAGAAGAGGCCCCAAACCATATATTTCTCAGATCGGAATATTAGAGAGAAGTAATCGTTTCGATCTGTGCTATAAACCATTGGTCGCTTTTTTAGAACACTGTTTGCCGTATTTGGCATTGAAAATATATCTCTAAATCTGTTTATTAATTACTGTTCTGTCTTTGCCTTAAGACACTTTTTGTCAAACTGTCTTTATATGCATTGAAAAAAGTTTCATAACTCATAGTCTCATATCTTTTGAAAAAATTTGTATAAAAAATTATTTTCAGTTAAAATACTAATAATAACCTCCAACTCGTTTAATTAATTTTTTTTATAAATAAAAAAATTTCGAAAGAGATAAATGGAATATTAGTTGCAAAACACAACTTAATTTTATTACATAAGAAATTGAATTTTAAGTGATAATTAAGATTTTGGAATTTTTAAATATTAAATCTTGAACTTTACTGAAACATCACTAACCAATCAAATGATGACAACTCATTAACAACTCCACAACAGGACTTAAATGAAAATTTACAATAAGTAAGGATTGATCAAAGCCTTGAGGTATGTTTTCTTAACTCAAGAGCCGATTGTCAACATGTTTCGGCGACAAGGATAAGGAAAAGCAAGTGATCATCACTGTTGAGGTGGTGTATAACATGCACAACACGGTTCAGGTCAATGCATTTGATTGATGAGCTATCCCAACATATTTATGATAATTGAACTAAAGTGATGAGGCCTTTACATCTTTTTACATGACATGCAAAAATGTTTGAGCATCCTAAAAAAGCACTCGTACTCTCACTAATCAACGGAAAAAACTGGAGCTAAATATTTCTACCGAATCAGAAGTGATTCGCAACACTTTTATTTAAGGCAGTATTCACTAAAATACATTATAACTAATAAATTATTTTTTTTTATTCTGAAAATTATAAATTTGTCTAAATATGCGATTACCATAACTATGCGTTTACTAATTCTAATCTTAAATTGATCACAAAAAAACAAAACAAATGTCACCTACTCTTTAATGATAGTAAACATAAATAAATGACAAAATTGAGTGTGAATTAAGAGAAAAGAATTGATTTATAGCCTTTAAGGTGCCAGCGATGGGTTACATTCACCAAGTTTTGGGTCAATGCAAAACGATATCAAATGTCAGAACAAACACAATGAAAGATGCGATGAGCACATCGTTTCTGCACTTAATTATACAACTCATACAAGTTTTACTCAGATTTCATAAGACATCCGGAAATCGTATTCCACTTCAACTTGCATTCAAAATCATGAATATTTTAGCTCTGATGAATTTTTTGTGTAAATATGAAATACTTTGATAAATGAGATATGTTTATGACTGAAATTTAAAAATAATTTCAAATTCTAAATTCGATTCAATTCTCTATTGATTAATGTTTTGTATAAACTTGAATTTTTTCAAGTAGAATATTGAATATTTTTTTCAAATTTTTATTGAGAATGATTAACGAATAAGTTTACTTTACACGAGATGCAACTTTATATCACAATATCGAATGACTCTAAACAAGTTAAAAATAATAAGTTCCTGTAATTGATACCAAAGCTGCCAATTGTTGGAAAGTTATGCATAAAAATGATTCATAACATGTGAACAAGTCATTAATAAAGAAAACCTAAAAAATAGGAGTATAAGAGTATAGGAGTATAGGAGTATAGGAGCCATGTAATTTATTTTGAAAGCGATCTATTACTACTTTATAAGAGTGAACAAAATAATTCTATGAAAAACTTGCTTTTGCAAAAAAATACTCGCCTCAAAAGATGCATCAAATTTCTTAGAAATTTCTACAAAGTATAGATGAGATTCTAAAAGGGCTCAAAATATGGGAATTTCCCGTTCAAGACATTAAACTCTATTTTCATGATTACAAATCTAAAAGTATATTATAATTATAACTTAATTAAAACTTTACTAAAAATAACTAAAATAAGGTATAACTAACAGGTCGACATTGAGCATAGATAAAAGTCACTAAGAAAAAGCTAATTATTCTGAATTAAGTAATTTTTTTAAGTTAAAACTCACAGACTTTTTGTTGAAGGTTAAGGAAAATTTTGATTCATCAAATTATTTCAACATTGATTAGAATATGATTCAAAGTAATAACTATCAAATATGAAAATCTTAAATCATTCAACAAATTTTCATAAAACAAATTCAATCAAAAATGATTAAAATTTTTCGAAAAAAGAACTCTTAAATCTTGAGCAAAAATCCTAAAAAATAGAAACTAAATGTTGAAATTTGAGAAATTTAGCGTTCAAAATACTATATACTTGTAGTTAAAATTAAAAATTTGTGCCTTAGTTTTCTCAGAATTATACTTCTGTAACAGTTGTATAAAAATGTTTTACGATCTGTTTGATTAAAAACCTCATAAAAACAAACTTCGACTCATCTCTTTAGTGAATCTACAAATAAATGCAAGACATAGAACCAAAGGAAAAAAGTCTCATTTTCAAATTTGTGGTTAACTTTAGTAATAAAGTTTTGAACTCAGAATTAGTTCAAATGATCCATTATTGGTAAGATTATTGAAATTATTCATTTAAGTTCTAGTTTTCCAGCTTTTGTTGATCTGATATTAGCTTAGAGTAAATATCAAAATATTATTCAATAAAGTAAAATATACTGGATTTGAGTCCTTATAATTTATAAGACATGAAAATATTAATGAAATGCATGAATGGAAGTTAAAGCGCCCCTTAAATAGATGTCCTCTGCGAACACATTTAACACACGTTTTGCTTGAAATTTAGATGGCATTTAGCATTTTCATGATAATGTGCTGGCACTACATCTTCACATTGACATAAGTCTCATCCCATTTCTTTCTACTATTACTGTTACCACAATCCATAGCGAGGGGCAGAAAAATTATTGGTAAAATCGTCTTTTTTAAGCAATTTTATGTGATGTGACGCATTAAATATATTTACGACTCTTAAGCAAATGATAAGAGCTATCGGTGGGCTGGCAAGAGGTTAACTATGATTTCTAGTTTGTAATATTAATGCTGTTCTCGCATTTCATGTTTAACAATTCAAAAACCTTGAGAGTAAAAGAAATATTATACAAATTTATCCAGTTTTGTGATGAGAAAAATACGAAAATAGAAAATCTAGTTTTTCACATTTTTAATTATTCGATAAGACTAACAGTTTAAAAACTAAATAAAACACAACAAATCAAATTAATTTTTGTTGCTTTTAAATTAGTTAAAGATTGAATTACATTTGTAAACCCCAATTAACCCCTCTTTCATCGATACATTACTAAAATAAACAGGATATGTGAGTGGATTCGCAAAAAAAGAAGATAAATTGTGTTTAACTCATTGCTGACTTAATACCACTTGAGTATAAAAAGAGCCGCATTAGCTTTTATTGCGCGATTCCTATCACAAACACATGAGTCTGTCTTATTTTAAAAATTAGCTGTTAAAATGAGAAAAAGCAGTCATTTATCATCAATAATCACACGCGTAGGGATAGTCATAATTCAAATTTCATAGATAAATGAGAGTCAATTTTTTTGTTTTTCAATAAAAATAAAAAATATTAGAAGTATTTGTAATTGTATCTCAAGTGTTATACAGAAGCAGAGCCTATAAAAAATACTGGTTTACTGTAAATGCTATTAATTTTAAGGCAAAACAACGAGTTATAAAAAGAAGAGAAATAAAAAATAAAAATGCGAACAGATTTGCAGAAGTTTATTAAAAAAAAGTTCAAAATATACAAGTTTTAAAAAATGTAGTTTTAGGAAAGTTTATATGACAGCGCTTCAAATTCTTTTAAATCGTAAGATAAATCTTTGTTATCATTTTCTTTAACTGTTTTTCTATATAAAAAAGCTATATTGCATTGAAGTGACAACCGATTATGATATAAAAAAGACGCTCGAAGTAAAGTACATTTTAGTGATTGCACACCCAATTATCACATAGACAGTAGAAGAGAAAAAAAAGAAACACAAGTAATAACCGAACTATGATTGAACCAAACAGTTATGAACAGCTAGAGACTAGTTATAAGAAGTGCGTGATAGTCATTCATTTTGCTATAGTATTAGTATCAGTGATCGTAATTTCTCTTTTGCTCCGACTATGAGTGCGATTGTCACTAGAAATAGAGAGATCATAATCTCAGCGTTAAGTTTTGTTGGTTTCTCTTTTTCGTAAGTGGACTATACCCTAAAACTTACAAACTAGAGTATTATGAGTTGAGTTGCCTTCATTTTAAGTCCGTCTATAAGAGTGGACAATTATCGATTGGTCATTGATTTTTCAAACTTAGTGATTATACATATGTGCCCTCCTGTCGATAAAAGCAAACTTCGTTTCTTTTCAGAGAATAGTCATTCTCTAGTTTGTCACCAAAATAGCAGAGGCAAAAAATATACACATTTCTCATTCCTTTACTAACGATTTCTTATTTATCTAAAAGAAGCGACAATAACAAAGTAGCGGCAATTAATAAAGTGAGAACTGGCAGAGTATGCCATACATCAAATCGCCTAATTTCTAATATCAATCTAATGTCTAAATTCACTCTTCAGTCCTCGCCTGTGATCAAAATTTAGGCTAATAGGGAAACGATTGAAGAGTTTTTTTTCAAAGAACGAATAATAAGAGAGGGGAAAACATTAAGTTATAGCTTAAATGACCTGAAGGCAGAATCACGAGTAGGGATACCAACACTTGGCTGAGCAAAAGCTGGAAAACAGCAAAGGAAACAGTATTTTGTATAAATGAGTTGATATTTCTTTTTTCAGATTAAATACTTAAACTTAAATCACTTTGAGTTAATATTGGGAAAAACACTTAAATTAAATATAAAAGAAGTATTTCACATATTTAACATATAAAGTGAACTTTACTGAAACTCCATTTAAAATGATTGATATTTCATTAGACTTCAGTTTGAGGGACAAAATCATGGCTTATGGAGTACTTTTGAGGATTAATGCTATTTGGCTTCTATATGGAAATGGCATTTTCTATTAAACAAAATGCAAACTATTTCTTGATTTCTCAATAGCTACAATTTTTAATCTCTAGCCTTAGACATGCGCTGCAGACTTTAACTCAAAAAAGTTGGAGATCCCAACATAAAGCTAAATGTCTGTCTCCCTAATCAAAATCACTTGCAAAGTATCAACTCTTAGTCCTCGCAAAATATATTTTCATTCCCTGCCAGTGAATCACTATTTATATCGAACTCATATAACGCCATTAGTATTTATGCTTTGCTGGACATTACAAAATGTTGACTTTCGATGCGAATGGACAGCAATTTCACTGAATTCTCATTCATCTCAATTGTCACAAATTTTGCTGCTATGGCTAAAAATTGAAGAAATGCGACAACTCATTGAAGAAATTTATTTCTATTCTATTCGCTAAACGAGAACTCCCAATATATTTTTAAAGGCAAACTGTTGTCAAGCTTTACAGAACATAATGTAATTCATTAAAAGAGCAAAATGTCAACAAATGATTTACAGCAAATTCAGCTTTAGATGAGGGGACAGTCGTTCCAAATTTTGCAAATATGAGTAATTCGATAGTCGATCGTTATTGTTATGAAAAGTTAAGAATAGATTAACTTTAATTTTTATGATAATTTAAGTTTGAAATTCATTGACATTCTATTACTATAATTGAAATTATAAATAAATAATAAACTAATAATATTAGAGAACAATTAAAAACTAAAAAGAAATGTTGCAAATCTTCCAATTCAATGATCAATGATATCGAGATTTTTCACAAAATTGAATGCGAACCTAATCCTAACACAAATATAATATATTTGATATAATATTGCAAAAAAATCATATCGAAAAAAATAATAAAACGATAAAAAATAGAGTAAAAGATCCAAAGAGAGCAATAAAGTCCAATATATTCACTGTATGTCAATCTATATTTGATTAGAAGGATATGTGTGAAAGTCGTCAATTTTCTACTATAAAGCATAAAAAATGATAGCAAAATCCAAAGAGGAAATATTCATAAATGAACTTCTGAAACAAATGTTGTCCATGTCTTATGTTTATTCATGTACTGCTTTTTTAATTTAATCATTTTGAGCAGATATTTGTATTTAATTAAAGGAATAGGAATAATTGCTCACAAAGTAAAGAATAATTTTAATCAAATCAATTCATTGCTTCTTAGTATTCAAAATTAATAATTGATTCTATTAAATAAGATATGCTTCCGATTTAATGATTATATATCGAAACATTGAACTGAAGTTACCATTTTTTTGCGCACAAACTTGATTTTATTATATCAAAATACTCTAAATTGTTTTAAATATAGGGGTATTTTCTAAAAGTTAAAGACTAATCGAAATTTCAAAACTAATGAGATCAAAGTAGAGCCATTCCATTCTCAACCAACATAAATCAGAAGATATCTTCTTAGCCACAAGCGCGGCATCCATTGGATACATTCAAAATATTCATTCTCGCCGGTTGTAAGACTAGTTTTAATAACAGAGCAACGAATTGGAGAAGATATATCTTTTTAAATAAAATAAATAAAAGAGATCATTGAGTACAAACTGGGATATTATTTCATTGGTGTGCAGTTTTATAGAATTTGTTTTTTACATTAAAAAAAGTCGCTTTAAATCTATAAATTGAGGAGGAAATAGAAATATGGGGGCCATTGAAATCACATTGAATTTCTTTTTCAATGATACTCAGGTGGTAATAAAACTAACGAATTGCAATCGTGCTAAGAATACATATCACACTACAATTCAGAGGCAATTTTTCCGAATTTCACATTTAAAGTGCTTTAATATTGCTTTGCTATTCGTAGTGCCATTCGTTTGCCACCGAATTATTGCTTAGCATCACTTTGAAACTAAAATACATTTAAGGATTGCATTAGCATTTGCTTCTTAAATAGTTAACTCCTAACGATGGACTCAACATTTAAACGAAGCAGGCATTTGGTATTAGTTCACATAAATAGTGATGTGGGGATGCAATAGCTTTTAAGGTGATTTATAATCGCATAGATTCAGAACCCCTCACTTCAGTTTCTCTTTATAAATATATTTTATCTATTTTCAGTAATAGTCAAATGTGAGAATCTCTGCATAGTATTAATAGCAAAGCATTAGACCAAATGAAACGCTATGCGTTTTGATCGCAGAAATATCAATATTTCAAAAAATAAACGATAACTTATTATAAAATCACTCGTATTATTATGTATTTGCTTCATATCTGCCTTTGAGCGATGCAAAACTCATTTCCCTCCAAAACATTGATACAAATATGCTTTCAAATATCCAATAATAATATTTTGCATCTTATCTCAATAATAACTTATGTGACGTTTGGTCAGCAATTCATTTCATTCCAAAGAATGATTTGTGCAAAAAATATCATTTGTATGAAAATAATAAGAAAGAATAAACAACACTGTATTCAAAAATAGAGCGTATCAAATTCGATTCCATCACTAATAAGATGGAAAGGAATTATAAAAGTTTTTTAATAAAAGCGTCCAAACTGTAAGTTTAAAGATAACTCAAAAATGTTAAATATATCACCTCTTGTGGCACTCAATTCTGAATATTTGGATAATCATAAATGTTATCAATAAATGATGTAAAAAGCTATTAATACTAAAACTCATGAGACTTGAAGTCAAACAAAGTCAGAAAAACTAAAACTAATTTTGATTAAAATGCTTGTAATTCAAGTTTTAAATGCTAACAAGTATTAGATTTTCTTCTTCTTCAAGTTTACACACGCAATGCTCATAGTATTGGTTGAACTGAATTTGACAGAAATGCTTTTCTAGAGCTAATATCAAAGTAGAAAATGTTTTTCGATCCCTTATGGCTAAGTTGTTATTTTAATACTAAAATTTATGGAAATTGGATAAAAACTAAATTAAAAGTAAGCATACCTTTAACGATGAATCCGTTATTGAATGTGATTGTCATGCATTCAACGATTAGAAAACATAAGATTATGAAACAATAATAATTAAGTTGAATGACAAATAAGTTTTTCTTTTTTCATTAAAATTGAGTGAAAATTCTTCATTTAAATATTCGTTAATTAACAATTACTTTGAAAGTGGCGTCAGTTAATGTATACCAATTATTAGTCACTATTTGATAACAAAAATAAAGTGCAAATCAAAACCACTTTTCAACTATTTAAACGTTTTGCTAAATGGTATCAAAGGGTGGAAATGATGATGTCTTAATGTTCTATTAACACGTTCTCACTCTCACTCCGGGCGATCTCTTCTATTTATGCTCTTCTCGTCGAAAGATGAATAAAGAGGTGGAAAATGACTGAAGATCTGAGAGCCACACGCGACCCAATTATTATGTTCTGACAAAAAAGAAAAACAATCAATTTTTTGTGTTCTTAAATATTTCTTAGATTAGAGAATAACTATTAAAGGATTCAACAATTTTAATAAAAAAAATTTTAGCGAAATCTTAATTTCAAAATAAAAATAATTTGAAAATAAATGCATAAAAGTTTAGGAAAAAAGTTCATGTTAATAGTTAGTTTAAAACTTTATTGATTTTCAGAGAAATAAACAAAAATCGAAAAACAAAACAAAATTGAAAAGTTATGATTACCATTAAATTCATAACGAATAAAAGCTTCTGAACTAAAGATGCGCTAAAAAAACGTCTTTGCACTTCAAATTAAACACAAACTTAAACGAAACACTGACTGGTATATGAGCTCAATGAGCACTAAGTCGAATGGATTCAGCAGAAAAATTGGGAACTTAGAAAACTCAAAACCCGTCCAATTAATTCGCTACCGGAGGCAATATGAGAAGAATATGGATAAACTTATGAGTTAGTGGTTCGAAACCAAAAATGAAACCTCAAATAAGTTTCTCCCGAGTTCGAAACTGAAGCAAATGAGAGATAGACATAAACCACTGAAAGCACTTTTATGACAAAAAAAACTTTTCTCTTAAGCAAAAGCTCAAAATCACATTCAAAATTAAAAGTTGGTTTTACAGTTCAGTTCAAGTGCTATAACTTTATGAATGTTTTTACTTGCATTTACATTGCATTTTAGAAAAGCGGGTGTTCTCTCTCTCTCTCTCTCTGGTTCGTGCCGTTTTTAACTGGTCGTCCCACTCGTTTCTATCATATACCTGTTCATTTTTTTAGAATATAAACATTAATAGCTCTCACTATTCTCTCTCGCTCGCTCTCTCTCGCTCTCTCCCTCTCTCTCTCTCTCCCTTTCTCTTGCTTTCTTTCTTTCCTTTCTTTCACTCATATTTTTTCTCAATTTCTATTAAACTCCCCCTAAACCGAGACCTTAACAACATTTACATTTAAACATGAATGCACAGCACATTTAAACGAGCCTTTCGTCCGCCAACCTTGAATTTGATAAATATGCAGCGATTATTTGGCAGCATTAAAATTACTTTCCAAAAATCTTATACTGTATATAATGCTCGTGACGTAAAAATAGGCGACATTCCAATTAAATTTACGGCTTTTGACAAGAAAATAAAAAATTATAAGTGAGTTTACATAAGAAAAACGCCAAACATAGCTTTAATAATATAAGTTTGTATTCATTTAATTGGAAATTCTGAGGTTAACTATGAGTTTAACTTATCGTTTAGTTAATAAGATAATAAGCAAAATTTGCTTCTTGTGCATAATAGAGAGGCTTTTCAGAAAAGCGCATTAATTTCCATATAAGAAAAAATATAAAGTTTTTTCTTTTGCCTTAAGGGCAGATTTTTGTTGATTAATGTAACGAAGAGTAACTTTATTTGAATATTACATTGAAAAGAATTGCATAATACAAATGCAAAACTATGTGCTATTAATGTCCTACAAATTGCCACTTTATGTAAATAATTGCGCAAAATAACTCTTAAGTATTGTATAAAGTAATATAAATTGATTTCAGTCACGATATGCTATAATATACAAGTAGCGCATCGATTATTTCTCTCTTCGCTAAATTATATTTTAATTTCACATTTTCATAGATCACATAAAACTTTATGGCACAACTTTTATTCATTATTGAACGCACTTTCGAAATACAGAGCCAATAGTGCCCTCTTTTTTCATCAGCAAATAAGATATACCGGCAATAGTTTTTTCATTTCATACTTTTTTCTCTACACGCGCTTTATTTTGAAAACGACTGATTGAAGAAAAAAAACTTTTATGTCGAAATTTAATAATTGATGATTTATAGCAAATTTTATAATCATTAAAGCTTCAATGCTATAATATTTATAACTCAAGTTAAAACAAAAGTTCACACAATTATTTGGAGAATACATTATAACAATAAGATTATAGAATATTCTTAATTATCTAAAGTTTTGCAAAATCAAAATCTCTGGAAAATTTTTCGTTAACCTATTATTATCAGTTCAAATATTTACAGAGAAAATGCACATTAATTTGAGTGCATAATTAGTTAAAAATGTAATTTTCCTTCAAATAAAACGGCATTTCCTCAACGATTATATTTTAAAAGGAGGAAATATTAGAATGAAAAGATAATAATAGCCACAAAAATTTATAGATTTTAACGATTTGTCATAAAAAAATTCTCATTATCAGAATATTATTGAATATTGGATTGCGTTTAATTACAAAAGCAGTTTAACTTAACTTAATTTATTATTATAAGTAGTTTTTACGTAGTTATAAATTACTCTTTAATGGTTTTAAACATCAGAAATTATAGGAATAAAAGTTTTCTAGTAATAAATCTAAATAATTATTATAAACTAATGTGCGCCTGAGGCACAAGTGTTAGCACTTTTAAGTTACGTGATTCAAAGTCTCAGCTCAACTCTTAGGAAAATACTTCAATTTTTGATTTCAGTTATTTGAGGAAAATTTCGTATCAAAATTTAAAAATTTACTTCTGATCGAATAATAAACTATTGCTTTCGTCGTAAAATTTCCATTATTTTGAATGAATAATTAGTAAAAAAAACATTCAAATAGAATAGATCATAGAAATGAAGTGATAGACATAAAGTGGCGCAAAGATGAACGGGTCCCGAATTAAAGACCATTTGCTTTCATTTTAAAAAAGCTCAAAGGCATTCATTATCTTTAAGAAGCGGTGTCTGGGAAATAATGATCACTTCTTATTCATCATTGAGTACAAAACCACTTCTTTATGATAAGTGTAGTCCAAACGTATTTATATACTTTCTTTTTTTTGCCTTATGTAAGCGTTACCCGACAGACAATCGCATGATTAATGAAAGGGACTCTATTCAAAATGGACCCAAGAAAATGATTATTGCGTGAAATGCGACTGACTTGAAGCACATCATTAATTACATGACACTCAAAATAGTACTCATTATTAATAACATTCATGAATTGTGAGAAGATTGAAGTGAAGCAACATTATTAACATTATTACAACTTCACATTCTTATAGACAATAGAACTGATCACAAGCCATTTCGACCGAAACAATAAAGAAACTCAAATAAAGAACTTTGCGATTTAAATGAAAATTTTATAATTACTATTATTTAAGAACTAATGATATTAATTGAATCGATGAAACAAAAACAACTCTTAGTTTTTGAAAAAAAACAAAAATTTGTTATTTGACGTCAATTTATTTACGAATTCGCAGTAAAAATTTCAAAAATATAAACAGCTCTTAAGAGCAGCAACCAGTAAGAAGAACATAATTGATATCTTATTTAGAGAATCTTAGGTGCAATTAATTAATCTTACGGAAAATTAATGTCAGTTTAGATGATTAGACAGGAAATTAACATCAGATGAAAGTCTATAATTGAAGTGAATCATAAGATATTTAGATTTTGTGCGCATTAATTATTATCTTTTTGTTGATTTAATATCATTATTATAATGAAATAGAGTATCGCAAGTAATACAAAATTATATTCAATCCGAAAATGCATCGAATATTTAAAATTGCAAAAAATATTCAATTAAGTGAATGTGGGCTAAAAATTATCGAATGCATTATGTCTGCAAAATGATATACGAGTTCAATATAATAAATCTGTTTTAAAGAACAGTCAATAAGGCTGTCAATGACAACATATATTTTACTTGAAAAAAGATGTTTCTAAATATAAAATTTTAGGAATAATTTTAAATTTCAAAATTCTTCTGAATTGGTTTTGAAGAATTTATTAATTTTGATATTAATAATGAATGAACTAATATATAAAACACGCCTAAATTTTGGTTATAACTTATAAACTAAAACATGAAAAAATTGAACCATGAATTATGAAACGAGTGGTTTTACTAATATAAATGATAATTTTTGAGTTTCATAATACTATAATTAAACAATTTTTTCTATGGATTTTTTAAACATTGAATGAAAATTAAATTCATTTATAACATATATTTGTGTATTAAACCAAATTTAATCTCCCTTAAGGATAATGAAAGATGAATGAGATTTATAAATGCAATTAATATCAAATTTACTTGAAATTGAATGACTAAACGATAGTTTATCTTAAATCAAAAATATTAAAATTAAGGAGGAATGAACTGACAAATATTCAAATAAACTATTTTTTTCACACATCCAATTTTTTTAATTTTAATTAAAGTAGAATTAAGATAAAACTTTTCGCAAATTCACATTTTTAATCAATTTTTTGAGTTTTTCGATGATTTATTCATCAGATAACTGACAGTATTTGACAATAAGAAGTTAAAGATCAAATGATTCTTCAAATCTAAAATCTAACACTTTATTATCAAATCATATAATTTAAAGTCTTGAGAAGTCTTGATATCTATTTTGAAAATTATACCTCAATATCAATGAAATGCAATCTTCACATCAGATGATGTGTGAGATCGATAGATATTAGACATATGTATAAAATGATTTCAAAATATAGCGAAAATGTGGGCGAAATACAGGTATAGCTTATAACATATTTAACATTTTGAAGACAAACTGAAACTACATTATTATATCACAATTGAGATAATAATTACCGCACATATACTTGTGCAAAACACTTTTAAGTGGGCGTAAATGCATAATCATGTTTAAAACTAAAAATATCCAGACATCAAATCTAGACATTAAGAGAGGAGAGAGGGGAGAGAGAGAGAGAGATTTTAATACTGTATTAACAAATTTAGGTGTTTTTTATTTTTTGAATGAACTAAAAGAAATGAAACTCACTGTTGAGTGAAATATAGTTCTTTTAATTTTTCAAATTAACGAAGTATTAACGCTTTTGATGAAGAGTTGTGTCGAAAGCATGAACGATGAGGTTAATTAAAATTTGATATTTCAATCATTTTTGCACTCAATCTTCAAATATTGCCGAAAAATTCATTCAAAAATAACATCAAAATTTGCTTTATTTGCAAACGAGAAGTTTTCTATTTAAATGTTAATAAAAATAAATATTTACAAATCAAATATCATTCAAACGATAAGTTAAATTCAAGGTTCGAAATAGAAGAGAGACTAAATGTTTAAGAAAAACACTAAATTATTCGATTATACAAAAATTCACTAAATTATTTGAATCAGATATGCGTTTAAATGATGTGCGTTTCCATCATTTCCATTTAGCAACAAATTTATTATACTGTATAGTATTTTAATATTCTATGTTTGACTTTGTTTTGTAGAGCTTTTTGATTAGTGAAGTCAAAGGCCGATAAACGTCTCAACAAAAGTGCACTAATGGATGAGATAGAAAAAAAACTAATGCATAATTATTGAAACATCGCTTGAAGGGGCGAACCATTTATCACTATTTGAATTGCAAGTGAATTATTTACTCTAATTTGATGCAAATTTATTAAAAGTGCATTTAATAGAGGTACCAATTAAGGGCGTCTCCAATTCCTATTTACAGGTGCTCTCCATTAGCTGCAGCGAATGCACTACAAGCTTGCAATTGACTCAAAGATCATTCTATTTTACGTCCTGTCCATTCTATCTTTTGTTTTTAGCAAACTATCAATTGATTCATGGCTTATGGCTTCAGTTTTGAGTTGGAGTGGCCCGAAATGGGATGAACTGAAGCCAATTACCAGCTCTGTTCCCTCGTATTCAAGGAAAGTAAGTGCGAAAGAAGTCATATATGATTTCTAACAATTCCAATGATTTTTAAAACTTGAAAAGAAAAATATTTTCTCTAAGGCTACTAATATTGGAGATGAAACTAATGTTTTTTAGAGCTATAACGTGAGAGTATCGATAATAATTATATTCACTAATATCAGACTTTCAGACTAAATAAATTGCATCTAATAATTGATGCAAAGAATATGTTTAAAAATATTAACGATAGTTAATGCTTAACAATCGTATTAATTTGGAGCCATTCTTCAAAAAAGACCCAAACTCTAAGACATGAGACTAATTCAAAAAAAATTCTCAATTGAAAGTTTTTAAACGAAAGCTCTGTATTCTTTTTTGTTGCAAAATAGTCATATTTATAATCCATTATAAAGTGGAAAAAAGTTACTTTATAAGAACAAACAAAAATATAGTGGTTGTAAAAGATTTAAACCATTAATAATCCTCATTAAAGATCATTTTCAACCTCGAAAACTTTTAGCAAAGATTACAAAATAAATGTTTTGATTCATTAGTTTGCTATTAGTTTCAATAGTTATTATCAATGAATTGACGCATTTGCATATCAATAATTACATCAACGAATAGGATTGACTTCAAATGAGTTAATTGCACTTTTCATGTTATTTACTAGAACTTTATAAGCAACTAATTCTTCATTCATATGATTTTGATTATCAATAATTATAATATAAGTTTAATACTAATGAGAAAAATTCTGATTAAACTTTAAAAAATAAAACCAATGAATCGCTTCTATTTAATGTAAAATTTATGCAATTCAATAATTGGCCATTAACTCAATAAAAATTGCTTAATTAGAATTTTAATGAATTGAAAGAACTTGTAATTAAGCTAACGAGTTAGAATTTCTTTGATTATATTTTAGATTTTATATGATTAGAGTCTAGACTCTAGACGAAAAATTAAAATAACATGAGATCAAAGTTAAATCAAAGAATACTTCTGTAAACATTTTTATCTTAAAATATTTTCAATTCAAGATTGCATAATAAGATTTTCATAGAAAAAATCTCGGGATATTGAGCTCAATCTTCAAATTTTAGTAAAAGTACCCCTAATTTATTGTGTATAACGCGCACTCATGGATAACATGGACCCCTCTGAAAAGATCTTATTTTCAAATGAAAATTTACTTTATAATTAACGCGCACATTCTTTAATTTTTAACTAATGATAAAATAATTGATAAAAGGACCATTATGCTTTTTTTTCTTAGATAACGTGCGTGTTATACGCAATAAATTAGGGTAACCTCGCAAAACAAAAAATCATATTATTTAACAACGCAAAGAAGTGATACTGATCTGTTCCAGAAAAGTACTCAATTATTTTAAATGTTTAGCTAAATGATTAGTTGTTGATTTTGCAAATTATCATTTGATTTAAATTATTAATAAAATAATTTTAATGACAAATATTCAGATATATTATTGAAATAATGTAAAAAAAATCTTATGCCCAAAATTATTTTTGAAGTATGAAAAAAATACTGAGTTATGGTGTGATAATAAAGATTATTTTGTTTATAAAGTTTATAAAAAATTAGTACAGAATTATATTAAAATTGATCTCATCAAAATTCAAATACTCATTCCATTTAGACTCAAATGAGCTGTCATTTCGTTAATCAACAATTAATACTATTGATGCAAACATTATTGAAATTAATTTAATTCAACAAACATTTCTCATAATTGAGTTATTACTTGAATGGAAGTTAAAAAATTTTGAGGTCATTCAAGTTAATAATCTATCAATTTATAGTGATTGACACGAATATTCTGTAATTATGGTTTTAAAACATAAGACAACTTGAAGTCAATTATTAGTTTTTGTTCAACCACTTGAAGTCAAACAATTATTATAAAATACTCTAAATATAAATTTAAAGCCAATACTGTATCTGAACTTTTGATTTCCATTTTGATTAATGCATTTTTTAAAGATTTAGTTTTAATACGATTGAGTGCATCGATTTTCCATAAAAGTGAAGTATGGGAAACATATTTAAAAAGAGCATTTTATAAAACATTTTCAATTCTGAATTCAAAAATTGCTACTAAAAAATAGAATCCAAAAATAGCTGTAGGAATAATCATTTTTCACAGAGTCATAAAATTTTTGAAATTGTATTAACGCATTATAACAATTCGGTTATGCATTAATAATTTTAAGAGTTATTTTATATTTTAATGTTATTTATTTCATTCAAAATCATTGAAGTGAATCAAATGCAATCGGCAGTCATTGCCCATAAAAAAAGATGAGCTTATGATTCAATTTGAATTCTACTTAGATTTATATTATATGAATCGCTAATAAGAAATATTTGAATTGTGTTAATGCAAAAAACAGGAATATATTTCTTTTCAAACAAGTTTTCAATTGATAACTAAATTGAATATTTATTAACTCAATTTAGCAACAAATTGAATATTTATCATATACTTCGCTTGAATAAACTTAAATAAACACATAATAGATTGAGTATTCCTTTTAGAAATAAAATATAAATTCATGAAATATTAATTTTACTAATATTTTTTGTGCGTCTAATTGAGTTACCATCAAATAAATGGATCTCATTGAAAGTTATAAAAAGAATTTTTCAGTTCCCGCAAAGCTTACCTAAAAGTGAATTAAAATTTCAAATTATTTCATGCTTTGTGCATCAAATTATCACGGAATAAATAGCAACAAACAAACAAATCGATAAATTATAATAACAGTTATGGGCGGAAAAGTTTGTACTGCACTCTTATGTACTCAAGTATTTGAATTTTACTGTAGAAGAAAATAATTCATTCATTGAAGCAAAAAACAACTTTTGTATGATTTACATGAGAACCGACAGCCGACTTATATTTTGCAAATATAATTACAAACATATTTTGGTTCAGTCGTAATTTACATTTCTTTATTTCTACATTCAAAGTCATCATGACATTAGTTACAACCCATTTATAACAATAAATACAGTCGAATGAAAGAAAAAATGAGCCTTTTTTCCTGAATGCAAAACTCAAAAAAAAAACTTTACGACTTGAAGACCATTTAAACAGAAATTGAAAAACTTTATGAGCTTGACTTTGATTATTTTCTGTAAGTTCTCACTTCGATCACTTTCCATAATCTAAGTGCTGAAAGGAGTATAAATAAATTTAATTTATAGGAAATCAAAGTCAAGGTGTGAGTTATTTGAGGTAAATAAAGAGATCGTGCATTCATTTAGAATTTCAATTAACTAAAAGAGTAAAAACTTCAACTTTTACTATAAATGTGTAATTTCTCGATAAAATACAATTTATTATTTTAATCTTTTAATTAACACTTCAGAAAAATTAAAAACTATTTAGGCGCTAATTAAAGCTTTAAGATAGAGATTATGAAAAAGTATTGACATTTGATTTCACAGTGATTTTAAGCGTGAAAAATAAAGATGTGCTTATTTTAATACAAATTATAGCAACAATATATTCAAACAAATGCTTTGAACTTTTGAAAAACAGTTTCGATCATTTAATTTAAAAGCTGAAAAGTTCAAAATTATTTCGAACAGAGTTTTAAGCAAATAATTAGTGTTAATGAACTTAATTATGGTATTTCCTAACAAATTATTTATAAATAATTCATTTCAAGGCATTTCAAAGTTTTTTTAATACTAAATTAAATGAAACAACAACAAGGGTTGGAATGAACTGATTATGTGAAAAGCATTAAACAATAACTGAAATATTTTGTTTAATTAATTTCTCGAGCAACCAATGCCCTAAATACAAGTTATTTGATTTTTAATTTTTATGGTCTGAGCGCATAAATGAAGGAAAGTTTACTTCAAATAATATTTTAGACTCATAAATGGGTACTTTTCCTTATATCGGGCTATAAAATAGTAAATTAGTTTCTTTTCAGTCTAGAATTGAAAGTTAGCTTATATTAAATGGAAATTTGGTCTCCTTTGGTGGTCCAGTGGTGCGCATGAATGCGATGGCATTTCCAGTGTATTCCGAAAATGCTTAAATTGTTATTATTAGGATATCGTGAATATTTATAGAATGCATTTTCTATTAATAAAAATT
Source organism: Malaconothrus monodactylus (assembly GCA_034697245.1). NCBI lineage: Eukaryota > Metazoa > Arthropoda > Arachnida > Sarcoptiformes > Malaconothridae > Malaconothrus > Malaconothrus monodactylus. Next base: position 656 of record JAQIWZ010000360.1, on the reverse strand, counting down.
TTATTAATCTAAATTCCTATTATTCTATGGCTAAACAAAACCACATTCACTTAAACCAATTTCACATTAAGTCGAAATTATCAAACTTTATATCCTTTTAATATTATGAAGAAATAATATCGAAATTTTTGTAAAATGATAAAACCTTTTGATAAATTATTAAAAACTTATTGTCAATGATAATCAATCTTAACTATTCATATAATATCTCACAAAAAAAGATTATTTGAAAAATTTCACACATAAGATAAACACGATTTTGTGAGAAATGATCATTTAGTGAGAACTTACTTCAAAGCTTAATTTATGGAACCCTCTATTGATTTATCAAATATTTTAATGTGAAAAACATAGAAAAGCCAATAAAAAAAGTAGCAAAAATTCAATCAAAATGAATAATAGCTTCTAAAAAAGTCGACCTCACTATCATTAAATATAATGAAATAATTAAATACATAGCTATCAAACAATTCCTTTTTCAGAGTTTCAATGCAAAAGAAAACTCATGCAAAACAGTTTAATGAAAAAAAACATAATTTTCTTCTATATCCTCCTAATATTTACCGAAAAAATTGATAAATTCTACAAAAATCAGAACAATTTTTTTAATAAACTAATACTTCAACTTTAGAAAAGTTCCACAAATTAAGTCTATT